>CAUYRT010085961.1:0-103379 GCA_963574885.1 Lepilemur ruficaudatus | reverse complement strand
AGCTTTGTCCTTTTTTTTTTTTTTGAGACAGAGTCTCGCTGTGTTGCCCAGGCTAGAGTGCCGTGGCGTCAGCCTAGCTCACAGCAACCTCAAACTCCTGGGCTCAAGCAATCCTCCTGCCTCAGCCTCCCGAGTAGCTGGGACTACAGGCATGTGCCACCATGCCTGGCTAATTTTTTATATATATATTTTTAGTTGTCCAGCTAATTTCTTTCCATATTTTTTTAGTAGAGATGGGGTCTTGCTCTTGCTCAGGCTGGTCTCTAACTCCTGAGCGCAAACAATCCTTATCCTCCCGCCAATATCTGGTTCTAAAGGAATAAGAATGGGGGCTAAAATTTAAGATTACATTTATGCTTAACTTTCTTTACATTTTTAGGCCAGAGCAAATACATTATATCTGCTTATATTAGATTTCTATTGTTGCAAAACTAATTACCAGGAACGTAGCAGCTTAAAACACACTCATTGATTATCTCATAGTTTCTGTAGGTCAGAAGTCTGGGCATGGCCAAGTTAGATTCTCTGCTCAGGGCCTCACTAGGCCCAAATCAAGGTGTTGATTGGGCTGTGATCATCTCTGAAGCTTGGAGTTTTCTTTCACATTCATTTGGTTGTTGGCAGAATTCAGTTCCTTGTGGGTGTAGGACTGGGGCACCAGTTCTCTTGTTGGCTGTTAGCCAGGGCGCCCTAAGCACCTGTAGACACCTGTAGTTCCCGGCCATTCTCTCTCACACCTCTAATCTCTTTCAACAGAAAAAGCCGGTCCCTTTAGTGCCTCACGTGATTAGGTCAGGCCCACCGAGGACAATCTCCTATGTTAAGGTCGGCTGATTTGGAATTACATCTACAAAATCCCTTCACGGCAGCACCTAAATTAGTGTTTGAATAACTAGGAGTAGGTTTGTGTACATCAGGATGCAGGACTCTTGGGGGCCATCTCAGAATTCTGCCTACCATAATGATTCATAATAAACATTTGAACGCAATTAAATAAATTATATTTAAAACTACGGTATTTATCCACTTCCACTTCCTTAAAAAAGAATAAAACGCAAAAAGGAAATATGACATTAAAAAAAAGAAATAACAAAAATTACAAAAAAAAAACCTATGGTATTTGTTAAGTATTTGATCTTGGACTCCTGGCCTCAAGCGATCCTCCCGCCTCAGCCTCCCAAAGTGTTAGGATTATAGGCGTGAGCCACCGCTCCCAGGGTGTTTGTTAAGTATTTGAGAGCAGCATAAATAATGTTCTTTTAAAAGGAATGGAGGAACCGGGTAAGTAACCGGAGACAAAACAAAAGTAAATGATTGCCGCCTGGGTTCGTTCCAGCTAAAGGGGAGAAATCTCCACTACTGCCCGTCAGCTCCTGCTGTTCATCTGCAGGAGCTCTGATTGCGCAGGGCCAGAATTCACGCAGGAATCATTGCACAGCGCCCAGCCCCTTTTGCTGACACAGGATCAACTTGCGGAGGACAGTGAGCGTGGGGGCTCCCGTGGGTAAGAACACCCTTCTTCCTTCCACCCCTCGGTTCCTACCTAAGAGGAGTGAGGCTGTATCCTCTAGATTAGGATCCTTTCTTAGAGACCTGTTGTGCCAGGTGGTGGGAAGCCTGGCATTTTTTGAAGATTTGAATTTTAAATTTAAAATGTCATCATCATCCAAGGCCTCCTTCATTGTGAGGCTGCCGCCTTGATCAAGCCCAGGAGAGCGGGAGGCGGCAGGGGTTTGCTGACAGTCTTCCATGTAGAATTGTGACGGGGTCAGAGTTGTCTGTGATTAAGGAAGCTTCTCTGATTGCAGTATTTGGGTGGGGGAAGCAGAGGGCTTTTCTTTTCATTTTTTCCTATTAAATCTGACATTTTAAAAGATATCATTAAAAAATATTCTTCTGCCTGGGAGAGAAACGGCTTGGATCTTAGATATCTTTCACTGAAACCATAAGACTCTTGTCATGTTTACCATTTAAGCCTTCAGGGCCTTATCTTTTCTGACTTGGAGAACCAAAGGCATTTTGATCCCCTTCCAGTTGTACAAACAATATTCTTTAATCAGCTGGAGGCCTCGCTGTTGATCAGAGAACGGCACCTCCCCCTACTGAAGCTAACAGCGCTTGCCAATCCCCCTGTCCAGAAGCAGGAGAGAGGGGGTGTTCTCTGAGCCCGCAGAGCGCTGTTATTTCAAATGTACACGGAACTCTAGAGAGTAACCTGAAACCCATTTCCTTATTAATAGATGCAGAGCATGGTGGCATAGGCTTCAAAGCAATGCCACGAATCCACATATCCACCAGACATATTTATTGATTCATGGCTAGTATGATATTTGTGATATTGAAAACATGACATTTCATTTCCGCAGGCTCTAAGTTCATCATCTTAACGGAAGCGTAAAAAGGAGAGATTGCTAAATAGGAAGTAAAAGTGAATTGTTAATGATATTGTTGCTTAGTACTGAGTGGGCCATAATAAACCACACTTTTCTCTTTCAAGGTACTTGTCTTAGGCTTTATTCAATCTTAGAAGGATAGGGATACATACATATATATCTATTATATGTATTATACTCAGTTATGATTGGCTTGGTTATGCCGCAATAACAAAAACCCCTCAAATCACAGTGATTTGAAATAGCAAAGTTTTATTTCTCATCCACGCTCTATGTCCCTCTGCTCTGTCACGATTGCCAGGAGACCCAGGCTGATGGAGGCTCCCTTTCCATGCTTCCGCAATTGCTTGGAGGAGGAAAAAGAATGAGGCATCTTCTGCAGTCACTCTTAAAGCTTCCAGTTGGAAATGACACGAGAGACTTCTGCTCGCATATCACTAGCTGAAGCAAGTCACTTGTTCACACCCAATTCCAAGGGCCGAAGACAGAGAGACAGAAACATTTGGTGAACAGAAATAATGATAGCTGAACATATATGTTAATGCGCAGTTTGTAAAGGGGAAAAATAGCTTTTCAATCGTGGCCAAGAGAGGAGAGGCAACTTTGATTTATCATTGTAACATTGTTACATTGATAAGTTTAGAATCAATGAAAACAATGACATAGGCATGTTCATAGAATATAGTGCTGTAAATGAAGATAAAGCAGATCTTTATGTTCAAACATGCAAATATCCCCAAGAAATATTGAATTTTAACAACAGCAAGTAGCAGAATACTATGATCTCATTTATTCAAACACATACAAAAATATATAAACATTTACGTGCGTATGTGTGAGTGTGTGTGTGTTTTAAGAGCGTAGGAAAAGGCCTAGAAGGTTTCTTACCAAACAGTACTATTTATGGGGAATAGAGTGAGATTTATGTGGCATGGAGGGGACTTCTACGCTTTGTACTTTTATGTAATTCTGTATTGTTTGAGTTAATTACATTCGGCATTTATTTACATGTTACTTGTATCAATTTCCTAAGGCTGCCGTAACAAACTACTGCAAACAGAGTGACACAGAAATTTATTCTTTCATGGTTCTGGAGGCCAGAAGCCCCAAATCTGGCAGCACTGTGCTCCCCCAAGGCTCTGAGGGAGAATCCCCTCCTTGTCTCTTCCCACTGTGGGGGATCTGTCAGTCCTCCTTGACTTGTGGCTGCATCACTCAAATCTGTGCCTCCATGGTAACATTGCTTCCTTCCCTCCTGTGTGTTTGCATGTCTCTCTCTTATAAAGGCACTTTTCATTGGATTTGGACCCCTCAGATAATCCAGTGATCTCATTTTAATATCCTTAACTTGGGATGGGCGTGGTGGCTCACGCCTATAATCCTAACACTCTGGGAGGCCAAGGCGGGAAGATCACTTGAGGTCAGGAGTTTGTGACTAGCCTGAGCAAGAGTGAGACCCCGTCTCTACCAAAAATAGAAAAAATTAGCCAGGTGTGGTGGTGTGCACCTGTAGTCTCAGCTGCTTGGGAGGCTGAGGCAGAAGGATCGCCTGAACCCAGGAGTTGGAGGTTGCAGTGAGCTGTGATCACACCACTGCATTGTAGCCCAGGCAAGAGAGAGAGACCCTGTCTCAAAAAAACAAAACAAAACAAAATTAATATCCTTAACTTAATTATATCTGCAAAGACCTTTCTTCAAAGAAATTTACATTCACAGGTTCCAGAGATTAGGATGGATGTGGACACATATATTTGGGAGGGAGCACATCATCCAACCCACTACACTTGTGTAATGTGAAAAAATTTAAAAGGGAAAAGATTGAAAAAATAAGTAATTATTAACAGAGATTACTTTTAGGAAGGAAAAGTTTCCACATTTGCTGTAGTAAATGCCTGTGTAACAGGCATAGACCTACCTATGTAACATTTATCATCCAGAAAAATAGACAAAAACAGTACCCATCACCACCACAAAAGCAAAACATAGGCAGGCTTTAACTTACACATTCCCTAAGAACAAATGACCCTGACACATTAGGGAGTGGCGAGGTCATGCCCTCAAACTCAGTGATGGGGCCAGAAGGGGTTCAGGGCCAGGGCCTTTACATCAGCCTTGGATTCTTAGAACCACAGGGACATTGGCCTTCCCTCATGCAAGGTAGAGCCTTAACTTGGGACCAGTTCCCAGGCAGAGCCAGAAGATGGGAAATACTTTTCTGATGTTGAGTTATAGAAATTGAAATGCTTTTTTTCCCAAAGAAGTAACGGTATGGAGCAGAGGTTGCAGGCTTGGGCCAATTTTAGCCCACTGATGTATCTCGTTTCCTCTGCACTGTGTTGAAAAATTTTTCAAATTAGTTGCCAACTGTTTTCACATAAAAATTTGTTTTTTGGCTTTGGATCTGCCACATTGGGCCTGCATTCTCCCGTGGCAGCCGTCTGCTGGGGCCAGAGAGTGGCCTCCCTTTTCAGATGGGCACGTGCAGCCCAGTGTCCACCATTCCGGATTTGCCTGGTCTGCCCCTCCTCGTGTGTAATTGTCCCCCTGGCTACTTGAGGCATTTGAGTTTGCAAACCCCTGATGAATAGAATGCAAATTGCTCCGTGGTATTGCAGTGCAGGACGTTATGGGTTAAGTGGGCTTGCACAGGTTGACTGCAGAAGCTACGCGCTCTTGCTTCCAGGGAGAAACACGTTCTAAGTTCCAATTAGCCAACAAACGGACTCGAAGCCTGCAACCTGTTCGTAAATTGGTGACTCCTCTACAGTAATGTTTTATGGTCCGCCTAAACACGTAATGGAAAATGCATATCCATGTGTGCGCTCAGATATCACCAATTCAATCCCACGGGCTATTTCGGAACAAAGTTGCAAAATTCTACCTTGGATGATGATGTCCTCTCGGGCTGTGTCTGCGGGCAGGTACCTGCTGGAGTATGGACGCGTTTTCACAACACAGAGCCACAGTCTGTCTTCCTAACCCCAATTGTGGGGGTTAATAAGTCATGAACCAAAATGGGCTCAACCTTATTGGGTTAGAACCGGGACCTTTACAGAATCTCCTTGCTGGGAGCTGCATTGACTTGTGGCAGGTGTTTCCAGTGAAGCTCTTGAATTTTTAATTTGAGCTGAGCTGGGGCGGTCAGAGGAGATGGAATGCTTGCCTTGGCTTGTAAGGGGTGTCGCCTCGATAGGGCCTTTGTTTTTTTTTGTTTTTTTTTTTGAGACAGCATCTCACTCTGTTGCCCGGGCTAGAGTGCCGTGGCGTCAGCCTAGCTCACAGCAACCTCAAACTCCTGGGCTCAGGCGATCCTCCTGCCTCAGCCTCCTGAATAGCTGGGACTGTAGGCATGTGCCACCATGCCTGGCTAATTTTTTCTATATATTTTTAGTTGGCCAATTAATTTATTTCTATTTTTAGTAGAGATGGGGTCTCGCTCTTGCTCAGGCTGGTTTTGAACTCCTGACCTTCAGCGATCCTCCCACCGTGATCCTCCCGCCTCGGCCTCCCAGAATGCTAGGATTACACGTGTGAATCACCTTGCCCGGCCTCGATGGGGCCTTTTTGGAAGTCAGTGAAAAATGTTCTTAAGGTTTTCTCCTCCTAAATTAATATACATTTAGTGAGCACCTATTCTGTTCAGGGACTAGGCTGGGGCACACACAAAAATTAAGACGTGGATGGTGTTTGCTGACCATGGAGCTTTCAACCTGCTAGGGGCGTAGCTACACAAAGAGGCAGAACGTTAATAACACAGTGTTCTGTGAAACAGACGAGATGTCGTAGGCAGTGAGTGATGAATTGCCAAACGGAGGGTGTTTTGTCTGTACCTTCAGGGAAGAGGAATGTCATTTCAGCCTGGGTGTGGCCAAGCAGAGGAAGTGGTGACCACAGTGAGTCTAGGCAGTGCAGAGGTTGAAACCCCAGCAGACACGTGGCAATGGGGAAATGGAAGGTGGCTTTGGCCGTGACAGAGGGTTAGGCTAGAAGGTCTAAGGCAGCAGGGTTGCGGAGGGTCTTGAATGACAGGATACCCAGGTGAGCTTTGTTCCACAGGCAGGGGGGAACCCTGGAAAATTTTTGAGCCGAGGAATGGTATGATCCAAATATCATAGTAGAAGATCAACTGGGAGGTGGTGCCAGGATGATGTGGAAAGATGAAGGGAAAGAGAGGAAGAGGGAGACCAGGGAAAGCTGTGGAGGACAAATGACTTAAACCTGGGTGGGCCAGAGGGGCTTGCAGAGAAAGGGTGATGGGAGAGACGACCTACAGGACTCGGTGCAAGACAGACCGTGATGAGTGGCGCAGCGGCAGCATGGAGGGATGACTCCAGGTTTGGAGCCAGAAACTAGGACAGTGGTTGTGACACTGGCTAAAAAAGCCAAGTGTGGAAGGAGACCCACAGGGAAACGGCAGGGGGAGCAGGGGGATTTGAGTCCTGCCTTGAGGCCCTGATGGGGCGTCCGGATGACAGTGACCCAGCTCTAGTCCCGCTGTCTACTGCTGGCTGATGGTGGCCACCTGCATGTCTTTGTCTTCTTACTCATGCCCTAAGGACTCAACGGCTGCAGCTGATAGGACCTACAGAGAGTGTGAAAACGCAGTGGGGAGACCTCCAAGCCCCCCGTGCCTCCTCCAGCTGGTGGTCGGTAATCTCAGGTCCAACAAACCACCCACCACACATCCTTGCCTGGCTGAGTGTTTTGTACTTGAACAATTCGAAAGACATGCAGAGGTTACTCCAGCCCAGATCTCTGCCTTTGGACAGATCATACCTCTGGGATTCAACCAGCTCTTCCCACCATGCTTCCTGTGTTCACCACGCCTCCCTGTCGGGAGTCCTGTCGCATGCTCGCTCTGCACAGCTCACGCTGATGTTTGCCCTCCCCATGGCGGTCAAACGTGCCTCCCTTTTTCAACTAGAGCCCGGTGACATCTCTGAGCTCATGTGAATATGGGGTGAGTAATCCACTAGAGGAAACACCCGGCATCATGATGTTTCTGCTGAATACTCATTCATGACTGCTCTGCCTTCACCAGAATGGAGGAAGGCAAAGAACTGGGCACCCCAACAGTCCGGATGGTTGCCACACGCCAAGGCAAAACCACCAAGTGAAGTCTGTGCTTAGGGACAACTGAGGCTGCATTGTTTAATCGGATTCCCTGTGAGCCAGTCCTGGCTCCCTTTTATTCTCATTCCTTTGTCCTCTGCAATTTTCCCCTGCTGAGCACCAAGTCCCTTTGCTCTGCCCATTGCACTCTCTCCACTTCGATCTCCGTCTTCCTTCTTTGCCCAAAACCAGCGTGCGTTGATATTCATTCCAAAAAAATTACCTCGTCCATTCTGCAGCAGCAAGCCGAGCCTGGTGACTGGTGCAATTGCTGGAATGTGTAATAAACATGACTCTTTTTCAGGTAGCATCTAGGATGCCAGTCTTAGCAGCCTCATTTAAAAAACTATTTATATTCGCAAAAGTCCGTAATAGCATTTTTATTGTGTACGCCTGTGATTTGGGTGCATTTTTTTCCCCTCATGCCAGGTTCTTATTATGGTTCAACACTGACTACAGCCTTAAATGATAATGAAAACAGAAGCACTCCTTTTAAAAGGCGATGACTGCTTTCTGCATCCTTTAGTGTATCCACGCTCCCTGCCTGAAGAGGATGGTTTAGTGTCTGCAGCGGCTGCTCCCAGCTGCTTCAGAAGCCAAGTTCACAACCTTGCAGCATTGACTCAGTCTTTCACTCTTCCGCGGAGAATAAATTGAATAGCAGGCCATTTAGTGTGTAGGTGTCTTTCAGATGAGACTTTAAAACCCACGGGGATGATGGAGTTCTTGTCCTGCCGTCCTTGCCCTGGGTTCCAAACCTGGCCTGACCCCAGATGTCACCCACTCACTTTCAAAGAGAGATACTTATCTGGGACTTTCTTTCTTTAGCTCCTCCGGTTTCTTTGCTTCCATGATGTGACCTGCTGTTTTTTTTGCCCCTTGGTTTTCCCGTGCATTAAAAAAACAAACAACGAAACAGTTTCCCCTCAAAGTCAAAGTGCTCCAAATACAAGCTTGTTATCTGTATTCCGTTATTATGAATAACTCACCAACTCTCATGCCATGTGTATGATTGACTTGCAATTATGGGCTGTGTTTTACAGCAGCTCTGAAGGGTATTCTGCCCTGGCTTGTCCTTAAGCCAAGCCCAGAACCCCTGGGTCATATGAGAAAGGGTGGATTTTTATAGACTCTACCCTGTCATTGTTTTTTTTCCCACCTCCCCCCCAAGCCTAGATATTGGATCTGTAATTAGTGGTGCAATAATAATATGTTCCATTTGCCATTTTATATGCCTTTTCAAAAATGCTTTCCTTGTTCTTGCAATTGATTTTTACGAAAATGCCTTTGGCACAGGCAGTACAGGTACTACGGGCTGCCTGATGATATAGATAAGGAAGCAGTTAAGGTGAGGTTAAATGACTTGTCCAAGTTCCTTCAACAAGTCTAAGGTGGACCTGGGACTGGAACCAGATTTCGTGACTTCAAGGTGCGTGGATTTCCTATGGCCATTGCATGCGTAACAATTGCTGTTATGTACAAGATTTCATTTGCTCCTGCGATGACCTTACAAGATAAGGTGAGCAGGGATTATCATCCTCATCTCCAGATCAGAAAGAAGAAACCCAGAGAGGTTGAGTATCAAGGTAATGTGGGGATAAACAAAAGAGGAAGGATTTGACCCTAAGCATCCCAGTCTGCTGTTGTTGGTGACACAGACCAAGATCCGGCTGCTGATTAATGTCTGACACCAACACTCATTCAGTGGCCTTAGCCAAAAACTTAGACTCATCCTTGACTCCTCCTTTTTCCTTTACCCCATATTTGAGCTATCTTCAAAATATTAATACATACCAAATCAAACATTTCTCACCGCCTCCACTTGTATTGTCCTGGTCTAAGCCTTCATTGTTTGTCGCTTGGAGGGCTGCAATAATCTGTGTGGCTATTCTCCAAAGATGCTCCCTAGTGAACCAGTTCTCCCTGGAGTCGTGCCTTCATGTGGTTCTACAACATTGAATATCCCCTGGCCTGCATCTCATTTTAGCCAGTAGAATGTGGAGGACATGATGCTATGCATTTTTGACCTTGATCCTTTTGATCAAGAAGGATTTTGTACTTCTGAGAGCCCTGAGCAACTTCTATGAAGTCCAGCCTCTGCTGGAGATACTAAGAGACCACATGGAGAGACCATGTGAAGAGGGAAGGGCTCTGAGACTGCATGGAGTGAAAGAGAGGCCCAATTGTCAGTGTCCCAGCAGAGCCCAACCTTTTTATTGTCCCCACAAAGGTGCTGTGAACATCATGAACCTTTCTTGCTTCATGTGAGTGAGCATCATGGACCTTTCAGCCAGTTATAACCTATATGACTGCAGCCTAAATGATTATCATGTGCAGCAGAAGAACCTCCCAGCTGAGCCAAATTGACCAACAGAATCATGAGAAACAATAAAATGGTGGTGGTTTTAAGCCATTAAGTTTTGGGTTGGTTTCTTACATAGCAGTTGATAACTGAAACATCTCCCTGCTTCCAGATGCAAAAGATTTTTTTTAAATCGTGGCAAAATATACATAACGTAATGTTCACCATCTTAACCTTCTTCTTTTTTTTTTTTTTTTAGAAACAGGGTCTCACTATGTTGTCCAGGCGCTGGAGTTCAGTGGCTATTTACAGCAGCTTAGTGCAATCATAGTGCACTACAGCCTCAAACTCCCAGGCTGGAGCTACCCTCCTGCTTCAGCTTCTGAGTAGCTGGGACTACAGGCATACACCACTGTACCCAGCTTCATCTTAACCATTTAAAAAACTTTTTTTATTTTTAATTACTATGAGTACATAATAGGTGTATATCTTCATCTTAAACCGTTATAACGGTACAGTTCAGTAGTGTTAAGTAGATTCACATTATTGTACAACCAAGCTTTCACCTTGCAGATCTGAAACGCTATACCCATTAAACAGTAACTCCCCATTTCCTCCTCACCCCAGTCCATTTTACTTCGCTTTCTATGAATGTGACTCTTCTAGATACCTCCTATAATGGAATCGTACCCTACTTGTCTTTTTGTGACTGGCTTATCTCATTTAGCATGGTGTCCTCAAATTTCATCCAGGTGGCAGCATGTGTCGGAATTTCCTTCCTTTTTAAGGTGGGTAACGTTCCCTTGTATGGCTATACCACATTTTGTTTATCCATTCATCCACTGCTGGACACTGGGGTTGTTCCAAATTTTGGCTATTGTGAGTAATGCTGCTGTGAACATGTGTGCACATATCTCAAGATTTGATTTTCAATTCTTTAAGGTAGAGACCCAGAAGTGAAATTGCTGGGTAACATAGTAATTCTATTTTTAATTTTCTGAGGAACCGCCATACACAGAAGACTTTAACATATAAATTTGGTCACTCCCTTGCTCAAAACTCTCCATTCACTTCTCATTACTCTTAGAATAATACCCAAGATCCCTCCTGTGGCCTACAAGATCCCCACGTGGGTCTGATATAACCCGGCCCATGGCTACCTCAGCAATCTCCCTTCCTGCCGTTCTTCCCTCTCCCTCTGCTTTAGCCAGTTTTGACATCTTGCTGTTCCTTGTCACCCCAAGCATGAGCCTGCCTCAGGGATTTTGTACTCGCCAAAAATTCTCTTCCCTGTTACTAGCATGACTGGTGCCCTCGCTTCATTCAGGCTTTTGCTCAATTGTCCTCTCCTTCAGAAAGGCCCTCCTTGACCACTCAGTCGAAAATAGCACCCCCAGCCTGGGCGCAGTGGCTCATACCTATAATCCCAGCACTTTGGGAGGCCAAGGTGGGAGGATCACTTGGGGCCAGGAGTTCAAGACCAGCCTGGGCAACACAGTGAGAGACTATCTCTACAAATGATTTAATATAAAAAAATAACGAAATAGCACTCTCTATCATCTTTCTGCCCTTATTTATAATTTGTTCTTTTATCTCTACCTGAAAAGTAGGAAGTTTATATTAATAGCATACACACATATGGTACTAACTATGTGCTTGGCACTGTTCTACACTCTTTATGTGTATGGACATAACTGATCTTAACAGCAACCCTATGGATTAAGTGATATTATTCTTATCCCCATTTTCAGATGAGTAAACTGAGACATCAAATGTTGAATGGCTTCCCTAAGGGTCTGCAGCTGGTAATTGACAAGGGTGGGGTTTGAACCAAGGCAGCTGGGATCCAGAATCCACCATATTATAGTTTTCTCATTACAAATGCATATTATGTGTGTCACACATGTGTTGTTCACTGTCTGTCTCCCCCACTGGGAATAAGACCCAGGAGGGCAGGAAATTCTTGTTCACTGCTGTCCAGGGCTTAGGTGATGTCTGACACATACTGTGTTAGGTTTTCGATAGAAACCTGTTGAAGGAATGAATGGGTCATTGGATATTGAAAAATGAAAGGTTCTCAGTTGTTTCTCCCCATGAATTTGTTTGTGTCTGAAAAAAGCAGAGCGGTTACACACAGTAGCTGCTCAATAATTGCTTATTTGGCAAATCATTTGTGAGCTCCTTGAGGGTGGAGCCTTGTGTGTCTGTTTCCTTTCTGAACCCTCCACAGCTCCTTGCTCACTGCTGACTCTCCAACCTTTGCTGTTACTGTGGAGGAGAAGCAGGAATGCTATTTATGGAGCGAATGTAGCCTACTGTGTTGTGGCAGTGAGTAGGTGTGCTTGTTTTTGCAGAAGTAGCTGCAAGAAAACCGAGTGTGCAAATTCCAGGCCAAAGGCTATGTGGAAGAGACACCATTTTCAGAATCTTTTATTTTTATCTTTTTAAATCACGCACATCAAGAGCATCATTTTTCATGGGATTTAGTGTCAACTTGCACAGTGTTTTAGAAAATGCCCACGATTTCCCTCATCATTCTCCTCTTAAAGAACTTCCATAATGTAAAACACATCTTCCCCTCTCAGCTTTTGGAAGAGCCAAGACTTCAGAGGGCTACGGGGTGCCTTGCACAGAGAGGTCATGCTGTAAATGAACGCTGAATTAATTAATTAGCTGTTCTCTTTAGAAACGGTCACCAGGGGCTCGAGCCCATGATTGGTCAGCTTTCTAACTGGGATCCCGCTGTGGCCCAACGTATTATGTTTTTCTCTCTAATTTCAAATATACTTAGGGGAGTCCTTCCAGGTAGATAGCTTTCTACCAGATTATCATCGAAATGCAGGTCAGAAGTAGAGAAGACCAGTGTCTATTGAAGAGTGGTATCGGAGCATTAAAAGGTACTCTGGTGGCCTTATAGACTTAACGCAGCTTTTTAAAATGGCTAATTTATACACTAGGGTACTCCGGCTCACCCTGGCGCATTGGATCACATTATACAGAAAAGTAGAGGGAACACACATCTCATAGGCGATGGCTGGGCTCCGAGATGACCTTATTTTCACTGATAAAGACAAATCTCATAATTCACTGGCAGCAATGTGAGTCTTTTATCTTGCCCCGGACTCATGAGGATACAAGTCACATCCACCGAGCCTGCTCCTTGTGTGTGACAAGGAAACTCGGGCAGCCAATCGTCACAAAGGTGATTCATTCATTTGCATCCAGGAATCCTGTTGGTTAAAAATCGTTTGGGCTCCCCGCCCCCCAACTCTATAAAAAGTGGCTCACTCTGGTGAAATATACGCCTTCACTCATCTCGCAGAGCTGCTGTAAAAAATAACATTTGGCAGTGGGAAGTGGGACTTTTGCTTGAGGAACTGATGTGTATATATAATATTTGTACATTTCTTAGATGGCCATGGACGCTTGTCAATGCTTTTGTGTTCCAAAGACTTGTACGGATAAAATTTACGACGGTGTGGGTCTCGATTTTTAAAGTGTGTGAGAGGATTTGTAAAGTGTGAGATTGCAGAATGAGGCGATGAGGAAAACAAGGGGACTGGAGCTGCAGAATGGTGGCATTAAGTGAAGCATTTAGTTTGGCTCACACACCAGTCGTGAAAAACATGGAGCTTCCTTCCCCCTGGGCTTTCTGCCTACTCTAGCTCCATCTCAGAGTCCTGGTTGCCCACCTCTGTTTTTGACCTTTGTGTTGTTCTTTGAGCCCTGACTTTGACCACAGAGGCCAGTTGAGGGCCAAGCAACCCAGGCAGGCCCTTGGAACACTAAGCAGATTCCAGAAGACCTGAAGTTGCCCAAGGGAATGGAGAAACAGCATGGGGGGTGCGGTGGGTGCAGAGTGTCCCTCCTACCTCTCTTGCTGCAGGCTGGTTTCCTCCTGCTGGGGCATAAGTCTCAGGGAGCCTAGATGTTTATTTTCAAAGCAGGAGCTGCATCTTCCTTTCTGCTTTGTGCCAAGTACAATGTTGGCACTGGATAAATGTTAATAACAGCAGCCGTGACAATGGTGACAATATTAATGTGGTAACCCCACCTCTGTATGCCAAGGGAGTTTGAGAGACTTAGCCATTTTTTGTGATTGACATCAATATCCCCGGGGGTAGGGTTCCTTATCCGGCCGACTCTGCCCCTTAGTATTTTCCCTGTTCTCCCACCTGCTTAGAAGGGCTGTGGCAGGTAGGCAAGAGGTCCCAGAGACCAGGGCTTCCTGCACATTCATGTTCCGAACAGTCACTCCGAGAGCAAGCACGTGTTCCCCTCGCGTCTTGTCTGCCAGTCAGACCCCTCTGTCCACTGAGACCCTTCAAAGAAATGATAATGATACCTTCATTTTAATTATTCTCTCTTTCTCTCTCTCTCTCTCTCTTTTTTTTCGTTCCCACTTCGGGATTGTGCCTTTTAAATAAGCGACACCGGAGTTTCTTCCTTCTCGTCTTGCTCATATGCAAGGACAGTGGGGGGTAGCCTTTAGTCCCATTTCCTTATTTAATTACACTGATCTTGGCTCTAAACAGGACCCGTTTAAGTACAGGAAAGACACATATTTTCTAGTTCAGTGAGAGTTTTGGAAAATGACATAGCTGTGAGATGGCCTGGGTCTGAGCACCAAACCTAATTAAGCTTACCTTGCCCTGGAGGATGGGGACTCCAGCTGCTGCAGGACAGAGCCCTACATCCTCAGGAGGACTGGCGTTTTGCCACAGGGAGCAGTCATCATGGTGGGAAGTCAGAGTTGGGATGTCAGCTCCAGGGAATGTCCCAAGGGACTGCAGTGGTGGCTCTCCCTAAAGGTGAATGGTCTACTTGTTCTTCCCTGCCACCATAGCACCTGGCTTGAGCGTGCTTAGGACAGTCATCATCCAATTTCCCTCCTCCTGCTCTTCCTTCTAGATTCTGCTCAAGCATTGCTTTGTTGGGGTACTACCACTCTCTGCTTCCTAGAGTCCACGTGATTCAGTGGTAAAAGAATATGTGCATTGGAGGCCAAGACCTTGGTTTGAATCCCAGCTTGGCCAATTGCTGGTGGTACAGCCTGGGGCAATTGACTTACCCTTTGAGCTCCAGGGTCCTCTCCTATAAAAGGGGGACCATGATGTCCACTTGGCAGGGTGGGTGAGAAGGATGCACACGGTAATGAATGCTAAGCGCAGAATGCCTCCTGGCATGAGGTAGGTTCTCCATTAATGTTTGCTGACCCTTTCCTTTGTAGGATATGTGTGAGTGAGCACTTGGAAGGGTGGGCAGATAATTTGGAGGGCTGAATAATAAAAACAGTAATTCCTGACAACAGCAAGCACACACACACACACACACACACACACACACAATGTCTGTCCTGTCCTCTCTGTCTGTCCCCACACATCCTTCCCCTACCATCCTTTTCCATTGCCTTCTACTCCTTAAGGTTTAGCCTGGTTATTTCCAGCCTACATCGATCCTTTCAAATTCTTTTGTACATATTGCTCCACCACGCAACGTAACATTTCATTGTGAACTCTCATGGTTTTTATCTGAAGATCTTCTCTCTCTGATGAGCAAGCTCCTTGGGAAGGGCCTAAGCATGATTCTTTTTCCTATGTCCTTTGCAGCATCCAGCACAGTGCCAGTGCATGCAGTAGATGTTTAATAATTGAATGTTAAGTGCAGTGCCATGGCAGGTCCTACCCGAGGGCGGAGACGGTCTTCTATTTGTTTTTCCCACCTCCAGGGCAGTTCACACTGTGCTAAGCATGCAGGCACTCACAGGTTCGCAGTAAACATTTGTCAGATAAAGATTACCTTTTGTTGTTAGTCATTGATGTGAAAAGTATACAAGAGACCTGGGTAGTAAAAACTGAGTCTGCAAAAGGTTCTGAAATGGCTGGGATTTGGGGAAGGCAAATCCTTTATTGCAGTTCGTTAATCATGTCTTGATAGGGCAGAAAGAGCATTGCTGAGGGAGCTTGGAGACTCGGCTTGTGGTCTAGACTGGGGCACTTCATGTGATATTGCCTCCTAGGCCAAGGCTAGAACCAGGTGGCCCCGTGGCTTTTGGTAAAAAAAAGCCAAGTTCCCTCTTTCCCATTGGAAATCTGTCACCTCTCTGTGATTTTATTGACAGCTCCTGGTTTCTTCTAATAGGTTTGATCTTGGCCCATAATCCTTAAACAGACAAAACTTCCAAGGGAACTGATTTTCATGGGACTGGACGTCAGTCGCACCACCGCAAGAATATGAAACAAGGCCTCGGGAGGGAAAAGTGGTTAATTTTCGATTATCCACAGGTTGGAGGCAGCAGGGGGCGCTGCTCATCGTGGAGTCGCCCTGAGAAGGTGACCCCCTGGGTCCCCTAAGCATGACCGGGAAATGCTGGACCCCTGTCAGGGATGCTTTCTGCATGTGTGCACAGCTCTGGCTCCATCCCCTTGTGGGCCTCTGGCCGAGGGAGCCCCCATGAACATGTGGCCAACATGTTCTCTGACCTTGAGAACTCAGTTCTGTAGGCCTTTGTGCCACTATGTGTCCACTTAACACAGCAGATGCCGCAGGAACCACGAGAGGCAGCCGTGCAGGCTGGGCTTTAAAAAACTGAAAAACCAGCAAAGGCACAGCCCCAAATTCTGACCCTGAGCTAGCTCACGCTGTTCTGGTGGCAACATTCAGGGGTGGTCTTACCATATAGAACCAAGGGGCAGGGTAAGGCTGCTGCTGTTGCGCCCAGCCTTGTTTCTCTTATGCCCAGCCTGATTTCTCTGAGCCTCCCATTGCACCATCCCAACAGGGAAGGGCCAGAATCCTTCCCAGCTGAGCTAGATGACAATTCCAGGGTGGCCATGGAGCTGTCCTGCAGGGGGATCTCCGAGTGCACAGTCTGCACACTGTCATTAATTCGCCAAGCGCTCTGTGTGAGGGAGGGAGATGAGCTGCATTATTATCATCATCAATCACCCAACAGTGAAGAAACTGAGGCAGCTGAGGGAGAGGAGGAACGGCAGGAGGAGGCTGGGCCTGGCTCCTTCTGCCCGGGGCTTGGAGGGAAGAGTCAAAGCCGATGACAGTGTGACCAGGCCGGCCTGCGGGAGCTGCACTTCAAATCAGGCCCCCCACCCCCCACCGCCGTTTTCTTTTTGTGTCCCTAAATCGAATACATTTTGATTCCGTTTCGATGTTCTGGAGTAGTGGAAGGGAACAGGTTGAAAAGAGGTCAGCTCCATTACTCAGCGTTATTAATGATGTTGTCAGCCGTTAAAATCCCAAAAAACTAGGAAATTAATAAATTTTACATATTGAAAAATCACAGATGGATCAAGCAAATGAATAAATTCTTAAAAGTATTTAATAGCTGTTAAGAGGACAGAATGATAAATTCAATATTGAAAACCAATATCAGATTCACAATTACAAGCCATTTATCATAACCAACTGCATGGACAGCATCTTACTGCGGGGAGCACAGTGTGATTCACAAGCAGAGACCCGGAACAAGTCCGTATGAGATGCGAAATAAATCTGCTTTACATATTGGGAACTTACTTCCACTTCCTATCTTTATTGCCAACAATAATGTTAGCTTTCAAGAACAAATTGTTACGCATTAAACCTATGCATAATGAGCCCAACTGAGTCAAAAACTTCCCTAAAAAGAGCTTTAAATTATTCCAAATTGGGTTATTAGCTTAACTCTAATTCCTCTGAGAGGGCGCAGCAATCTCACAGTAAGTTTCAGCATTTAACCAGACAGTTTCCCAGGTTGGGCCCCAAAGTTCTGAATTTGTTCTTTCTTCTCTTTTCCCCCACTTCCCCAGAAGAATGAACACTGTCAGGCTGAATGAAGAGCAAACACCATAATATTTAACAAATGTGTTAATTTAACAAATTGCAATTTATATTTAAGATGAATTATTCTCCTTTCTTTGAACACATGAGTGACTATGAGTAAATGGAATGATTTGAATTTGGACCCTTTTGTGTCACTGCCAGGGCACCAGCTCAGTCAATGTTTTGATATCCAGACACCCGAGGATCAAGGGCAGGTGATGATTTATTTGGCTATTACATCTCTCGTCCCGCTGACCACCCAGGCTGACCCAGCTGACATAACTGTAATCGCGACACAGGATTGAATTTTGTTTTTTACTATATTTTTTCCTGATTTCAAGAATGAGGTGCTCAAGTATAGAAAATTTGAAATATGTAGGGAAAAAGAATCACCTCTGGCCAGGTGTGGTGTCTCATGCCTGTAATCCTAGCACTCTGGGAGGCTGAGGTGGGAGGATTGCTCGAGGTCAGGAGTTCGAGACTAGCCTGAGCAAGAGCGAGACCCTGTCTCTACCAAAAATAGAAAGAAATTAATTGGCCAACTAAAAACATGTAGAAAAAAATTATCCGGGCATGGTGGTGCATGCCTGTAGTCCCAGCTACTTGGAAGGCTGAGGCAGGAGGATCGCTTGAGCCCAGGAGTCTGAGGTTGCTGTGAGAGAGGCTGACGCCACGGCACTCTAGCTGGGGCAAGAGAGTGAGACTCTGTCTCAAAAAGAAAAAAAAAAAGAATCACCTCTAACTCCTTCACAGAGGCTACTGCTAATTACATATTTAAATATTTCTTTTCTATTTGTTTTTTGTTTTTTACCTTGCATTTTTTTCTTCACACAGTTGAGATTCTATATTTCTATCCTATGCAATCTTCATTTTAATGATTATATGATACACCGTTATTTTGTAAGAAATCCTTTCCTAATGTTGAGTATTTAGGTTGCTTTCAGCTTTTCTCTGTTTTAAATAGTATTGCAATTATCATCTTCACGCGTACATCTCTGGGTGAATTTCTGATTATTTCTTTAAGATTTGTTCTTAGAAATCTCATTACTGGGTTAAAGAGAGTGAGCATTTAAAGGCTTTTGATATATATTAAGGCTGAAAAGAATTTTATGTAAACCTCTAATTCATGAATTTGTTTATTGTTTGTACAAAGAGCAGCCACAGCCTAGAGGTTAAAATCATGCGCTTTGGAGTCAGACCCATTTGCATTCAAGTTCCAGGTCTACTAAAGCCTAGCTGGGAAATATAACCATGCTGAGCCTCCAGTGCCCCATCTGTAAAATGGACACAATGATACTTACATCTCAGCGTTGTGAAGATAAAATGCAACAATGCCTATCAGATGCTTAGCAAGGTACCCACCTGTCACAGAGTCAACACTCCATAACAGGCGGATAGTATTGGTCCTTATCTAAGTTTTGTTACAGGGTATTATAAGGTATGTGCTTAGTATAGTATATACATAAAGGCATCATATAATCTTAAAACCTTTAAGCTTTAATAATATTCTCAATTATCTCCAGAATAAAACTCTCCCTTGTTACATTCAATGTCCTTTTCCATCACAGCCTGGCTCACCTTTCCAACCTTTATCGGGATTTGCTTCAGCTGCCCACAACGTCGCCTTCAAGAGCACGCCATATGCCTCCTATCGCTGCGCCCACAGCCCTGCCCTCTTTCTAGCCTGTCCTTTCCCTTCTTTTCACTGTTTGCCAAATTCTATTCACCTGGGCTTAGCCCAGGTGTCACCACGTCTGTCAAGCCTTCCCTGATACCGGTACAGGTAACGTGAAGATGTTGTCCTCTCAGTTCTCATAGCCCCTCGTGCGTACCTGGGTTGCAGCATTTCTTAACCTCATGTGCCACAGTAGGTTGTCTGTGTTTTGGTCTCTGAACTACGCTGGAAGCTCTTTAAAGGTCAATATCACATTTTGTTAATCCTTGTTTTCTTTTGTGCCTGCTACAATGCCTGATACAATAGCATCAATGAAAGTTGCTACCTCAATGAAAGTTTTTTAAATGTAACATTGGTAGTAGGCTTGATCAAAGAAATCCATAAATGGCATTTAAAGGTAAATTGGATTTCAAATGGATTGAAAGCTGATTGGACTTTAATTTTTCCTTTATCATAGGATCTTAAATACAAATGCATTTTGTGCAATGGTGAAATGTTTTCTAAGCCTTGAAATGCTTAATGCTATTTCTACAGCATTTGTAGGCAAATTATTGAGATTTTAAAATGTGCAAGGAATTTTAGGGGATCCCATATAAACATATATCAGAATATCTCATGGGAGGCTACAGGGTTTGTCCGTGATGTAGGCGAGGACACTGAAGCCCAGGAAAGAGAGATCATTGAGTTATTAGGACCCTGAATTTGCTGTCTAAACTCAAGTAATATTATGGTTAAAGCTGAACTTTAAAACAGTCTTCACACTGACTCTACACACCATTTAACTAGCCTGGTAAAATACCTGGGCTGTGTTTAATTGGCAAGCACTTGCTTTATCATTATTTTTAACTGTTTGACTCAGTGTTGGATCTTCAGCACCTAGAACAGTGCTTGGCACATCATAAGCACTCAATCAATATTTGCCAAATGACCCAATGAATCAGCAATCACATTTGGTATGACCCAATCTGCACCTACTTGGGGTTGTTTAGTTCAACTTGACAAATCTTTATGGAGTGTTTTCTATGTTGCAGACACATTGCCAAGGAGCGGAGGGTATGAAGATGAATAGCATATGGCCCCTGTGTTGATGATGCTCAAAGCCTAGTGTGGGAAGCAGACACAGATAAATGCAGTCTGCTGCGCTCCACGATAAGTGAGGCCTGTGGACACGGTACCAGGAAACTCAGAGGAAGGGTGTTCGGTCCAACCCAGGAGCTTTAAGGAAGACTTCCTAGGGGAGAATATTCCTGAGCTTTGTCTTGCAGGATGGGTAAGAGTTAGGTTGAAGAAAGATAGAGGGGCATTCTGAGCACAGAAGACGTGGCTAGCAAAGACAAAGGTATGACATATCACTCATTGACTCATCCAGTAATGATTCACTGATGGCCCATTATATCCAGGAGTTGTTCTAGGAGCTGGATATATCACGGTAAACAAGCTCCCGCACGGAGCTTGTGTTATAGTGGAGAGTGACAGGGCCCACAAGCCTTTCGGCATTGCTGGAGGCCAAAGTGGAGAGGAGGGAACTGTGGCAGAGGCCAAAGAAGAGGAGGGAAGTTTATTTTAAGTGTGGGAGTTGAGCTGATACCCTACCTGCTTCCACAGAGGATTCGAGGCACTTATAAAAAGCTAAGGCTTTGCCAAATCAAGCTACCACTGGGCAGGAGTCTTAAACCCCTCCCTGAGAGGGAGATTCTTCTGCTTCCCCCAAGTCTCGTGGTCACTACAGGGAAACTTCTAACGAGGAGAGGCTGCTCCTGGGTGCTGCTTGCTCTTAGAAATCCCCTTGAGTGGACTGAATGATTTGGGTTGTGAATTAAAGCAGTGAGCAGAGAGCCTGGCATGTGGTAAGAACTTCATAAATGTTTGTTGAATGACAACATGTATTATTGGGTAACCATGAGGGTGATGACTTTTTCTTTAAAACAAAGGTCTGGCTAATCCCTTTGACCTTTGACGAGTCTAAGAATGAATGGCATTATGAGCTTCCTGGAAAATAAGATGGCTTCTACTCCAACACCCTGCTCAACTCAAGTCCAAAAATAAAGAGCTGTAACTAAAACCCATATGCTTTTATTTCCGAGTCCATCCATCCATCCATCCATCCATCATTACACCAGGCACCGTGCAAGACCCTAGAGATATTGAGATGACTGCGGAATTCACCGTCCGGTGGGAGCAGGCAGAGCTGTAAACAGATAATTACACTACAGTGAGAAAAGCACTAATTGAAGCAGGTAAACAGGTCGAGTGAGGGGGTCAAGGAAGGCCTGATCGATGAGCAGAGTTTTAAAGGATGAGACTGGAGTTTGCCAAGCTTGAAAGAGGATGGGAAAGGTATTAGGCTCTGAGAATAGCAGAAGTAAAATCAGGGAGCCCAGAACACTATGGGGGCTTGAGGGTGGGCAGGTAAACTGCTGTGGCTACCAGGTAGGATTTAAGGGTTGGCAGATTATTGAAGATGAGGAGAAGAATGGGAAGTGTTTAGAGATATAATTTTTCCAATTATCTGTTGCAAATAAAATGAGAACATTATCCAAGAAGCATGACTATACAGACTTCAGTCAGAAGGCTACTCTCCACCTAATGGTTATATGATCATTACAATTCCTTTGGCAGCATTCATTTACATTTGCTTTGGACCTCAAATCAAAGCAAATCAGAATATGGCAAAGGTGTGTCAGGGAGAAGAATTATTTGATGGAGAATGCGTTTGCTCTCTTTTGTGAGTAAGCAGTTTCTACCCTGCTGGGCTACAGCCTGCTGTGGCATAAGGACTATTTCCAGTGATTTAACTTTGGCCCCTAACAAACCACATTTTGTAATTACTATTAGCCAGAGAGCATCATTAATACATAACCGTAACTTATGTAAAATCAACACATATGGAGATGTCAAATGTATTCATTGATTTCCAGAATCTCAAATCTTCCAAGGACTTTCATGAATCCCCATGATGCCTCTGAAAGCTGCGTTTTGCATCAGATTCTCTTATTTCTGTAAAAAAGATTGGGAAATTCATGTTGCTTGCTTCCAGTCCACAAGGCAGAGTTTCTTCTCTTGGATGCATTGGTCTTGGACAAAGTATAGCACAGAAATCGCTTCCAGATCATTGTGTGCTTGTGGGAGGATTGAGGGCTTAAGACAGCGCGCATTTCACAGGGACAGGTTTGGCCCCCTTTCTTGGGAAACATGGAAGAAGGAGACCAAGAGACCCAATCCAGGTTTGCCTGGATGCAAGGAAGTTCAGTGTCTAAATGCCACACTTTCTGGGACTGTGTAATAATCTATGTTATAATAGTGGAGCATCATGATAAATAATAGTGCAACAATGTCATGATGGTAACCTATAATTTAAATAAATCCCATGAAAACATATCATGGAGAGATCTCCGGCACTGGTTTCTGAGAATGAGTCACAAACTCCATTCTCAATTCAAAGCAATTGGCACTTCTGACGTTTATACACAAATAGATCCCCACCAATCTCATTAAATATTCAATCCATATTCAAAGTTATTAAATATTGAACACGATTTAATAAATACAACCAAGTTAATCAAGACTTCGATTGGCGGTTGTGGGTTCATAAAAAGCTTATGAGAAGAGTCATTCCACTTGGGTTTTATTTTGATCCTTCACTTCCTTCCCCCGCTTTTCAAAGAGGGCAGGAATTATACTGTGTGTGTGGGGGGTGTTTTGGGATGTGTTGATGTACATGTGGGTGTCTTGGGCGATCACACACCCTTGGTCACCAGAGTTTTGGCCTCCTCATGCCCACCCGCCATCCAGGCTAAGTGTGCAGAGGGTGCAAATGGGTCAAATGTGGTCACACAGCTAACAAGTGGGGGAGATGAGCATTTGAACTCAGGCATCTGCTTCCAGGGCCCCTGTTCTCAGTCACCTCACTCTGCTCCTCTTTTTACTGTCTCTTGCCCTGGTTAGAGTGGAAGCTTTTTTTATTCCCCCGGTAAGATCAACCAGGTATGTAAGCTTTCTGATAGCAGGATGTATAGCTCAGAAGAGTGGATTTTTGTTAGATGTTATATCTTCCAAAATAAACTCGCTGCAGCTGAGATGAACATGCACACAGCAGTGGGTTGTGCAGAACAGCGCCTCCCTAAGTAGGTACTCAGGGACTGGCAGATGAATGATGGATCATGGCCTTTGACATGACCCTGAGCCAACCTCAAAGATGTTCACTGAAAGTGTTTCTGGCTCTGTTGGGACATGTGTCCTTGGAGCCCTGCCATCCGAGTGGGGAAGGTGCAACTTTATAGATCTGTGTGGCTTTTTAGAGTATGGCAGAAAATCAGGCAAACACTAGGCCAGCATGGAGGGGGCCAGTAGTCCCCAGACAGACAAATCACACCTGATAGTGTGTGAGTATGTGAGAGAGAGAAGGAGGAGGGGTTGAGTCCTATGCACTGCTCCTTGAGCTGGGGCAGAATGTTTATTCATGAAGACCTGTCTACGGTCCCAAACCTGTCAAAACTGGAGTTTGAGACTCACTAGTGGATGGCTACCACATGGAGGGAGGGTGGGGGCATGGTGGGAGTTGGGACTCAAAATTCAAAACAGAAAGCGAAGATGAAGGAATGATATGCAAAAACCTCCCCTTGTACAATATTAATTGCTAACAGTTGTGAGCTGCTGCCATGTGCCACGAACTGTGCTTCGGTGCATTATTTGGTGCAATCCTCACGTGGTTCACAGTACTGTTATCATTCCCATTTTACTGGTAGGGAAACCAAGGTCAAGTGACTGCCCAGTGGTGGAACGGGCATACAAATTAGGCATCTAAAAAAAAAAAATTAGGCATCTATGATACCCATAGACTTCAGCATCTCAAAGCTGGAGAAACCCTTAGAGAACATCTAATTCAGACTCTTCATAGATAGGCGAGGAAACTGAGTGCCAGAAAGGGGCAGTGACTCACCAAGATCAGACAGCTGGTTAACAGAAACCCTTAAGATTTGTCAGGAGGGCAAGGACTAGAGGGAGGCAGGGAGACTCCGAGGTGCAGAATTTAAGGAGATCCTCACTCTCAGGAGCGGACCTGCACTTGCATGACCTTGGCAGTGAGCACTCCATTAAATGGTGTGCCCAGGTGCCTCATTTGTCTCACCCTAGTTATGGGCTTGACCTGATGCTTCTTCTGGTTTTGTGGCATGGACCCTAGAGACTCAGGCAGGGCTCTGGTTTGATATCTCAAGGCGAGGAACTGATGGGAGATGTGTGTGGAGTTTTGCCAATACCCTAGTGTAGGTACCATGGAAGGGAAACAAACTCTGGCCCCGGTAATTAGGGGTGTAACTAGGAGAATCCTGATCATGTCTTAATAAAGTAGGGCCGCAGAGTAGGGTACTTGGAAACGGAGACTCTACATCTCTTCTCTGGGCTGGACTGGGCTGAAATGGGCAAGTGCCTGGAAAAGCTTCTGGGGGGGGTGGCCCACCAGACTCACAGTGGCTGCGTACTGACTGACAAGCGGCTGATGCAGGAGGGCTAGGTACTCAGATACGTACAGAAACGCACTGCGAAAGCCTCAAACATTGGGCCTGCTTTATTCACGAAAATTCCTCCTATGAGGTATGTACAGCCACCTTTTCCCAAGTCCAGGCCTTCCTGCTCCTGTTTTAGTTCAAGAACAAAAGGAGAAAAACCCCATGAGCAAAGTCCCCTGCTGCCACTCCCAGCCCCTGTATGCCGGAGTCAGCCCCGCATTTCCTGGAGAGGGGTGGGAGGTGGCGGGGAAGGGGTTCCCTGCACCACGACCGAGAGCCAGGTCTTCTTCCTCGCTCGGCGGGGCCCCCACTAGGAGTGGCGTGGGGCAGCTAGGCGGCCCCAGGTGCTGTGGCAGGAGAAGGAGGCTTCCTCACCGGGCTCTGGGGGCTCGTGAGCAGGGGCAGGCGGAGGTGGAAGGAGGGACCGGCTCCTGGCGCCGTCCACTCCCCGCATCAGCGGAGGAGCCCAGTCCCAAGCTGCGGGGAGCGGTGGGGGTCTAGACTTTGCCTCCGGAGCAGACTTCGGCGAGGCAAGTCCCTTGCTTTCTTCCCTCTGGGCCTCAGTTTCCTCATCTCACCAGGCGCGGCTCAGCCCAACTTGGGTCTTAACATTTTGAATTCTTTGCTTCCTTGCCTTTTTCCTGCCCAGAAGTTTCTCGAGCCCCTGTCTTGGGTTTCTGTCTCCAGCCCAGGCCCGTCCCCCCTGGCCGGGTACGAGCTCGGCCTGGGGATGCCCCATCCGAAGTGGGGGTTAGGAGGAGGCGCGCAGGCCACTCTGCCGCCCCGGGAGGGAAATGGGGGAGTCGGAAAGAGAAAGGGGAGTAGAGGCGCGAGAAGGTTAAAGGAGGAGAAAACAGAAAAGAAAAAGAGAAAAAGAAAGAAAAGAGGGAGCAGAGCGAAAGGCGGTGGTGGGGAGCACGGAGGTGGGAAGAGAGGCTGGAACGGGTTGAACCAGGGAAAGAGGGATCCAAAGCAAAGCTGAAGACTGAACGATGGAAAAAGCTAGCGCGCGCGCGGGCAAGGTCTGAAAGGACCAAAGAGGAGAAGGGGGGAAAAAGAGGGGTGTGTGTGGGAGAACGGAGGGAGGGAGCGGCGAGCAGGGAGGAGGGAGGCTGGGAGGGAAGGAGAGGGAGGGGCCGAGGGACGAAGGGGGTGGGGGCTGGCTCGGCACCGCCGCCGCGGCTCCATCCGCCAGCTCGCTCGCTCACTCGCTCTCCACCGCCGCCCGGCTCGGGGCTGCTCGCAGCTCCGGCTCCCGGCCCGGCGCTCCGGCGCGGCTCGGGCTCCGGAGGACTGGACCGCGCGACTGGCCGGCCGAGCCCTGGGCGGGCCGCGGAAGCAGGTAGGTGGCTGGGTGGGGACCGCGAGGACGCGGAGCCTCGGAGCGCCAGGGGCGCAAGGGGACTGGGGTTGGGATTCCGGTCCTGGGGAGGGGATTCTGCAGCTCCGCTACTAACTTTGCATCCGCTCCGCGGATCCCCGGCTGCCCTGCCCGGGTCCGGGCTGCGGAAGCCGAGTTTGGTGCGGGGGAAGAGGTGAATGCCGGGGCTCGCGGGAGCGCTTAGGGGTCGGGGCAGGACGTGGGGCGCCCGGGTGCGGGCAGGCGCAGGCCCTCTGGCCGCAGTCCCGACGCTGTGTCCGCGGCGCCTCCACGTGCGGGGGAAGACCCCACGGCAGCGGCGCGGCGCGGGGTCCCGGGGAGGGCGTCTGCCCGCCCCCTAGAGTCTGGAGACTCCTGCTCCCGAGCCGCCCGGGGTGCGCGGGCTGCACGCACTGCACTGGCGCCCTCCTCGCTGGGGTCGGGACATGAGCCTGCGGGGACGCGGGCAGGTTCCCGGCCGTGGCCCGCGGTGCGTCTCGCTGCCGCTAAGCCCCAGCCAGTGCGGTGCATGCTTTGCTTTGAGGAGGAGCGAAACGGAACGTATACCCTTCATTTCTTTCTCCCGTTGCTCTGGCTCTCTTCGGGGAAGTCGAGGACGCCGGACAGCCCTTGTAGGTTGGCTTCTCGGACGTCCCTCTTGCCCTCGGCAGCGACCCTGGCACCCAAAGTTAGAAGAGAAGCGAGTCACTCGGGGTGCGCGCCGGGAGCGCGGTTCTGAAGTTCCCAACTTCTCGCCTGGCTGTGGGCGGTGGTGTTGGAGGTGGGGAAATGGGTGGTGGTCGTGGCCCCTTGGAGCTGCCTAGCGCAGCCGCCTTCCTCCTGGACTTGGATTATTTTCCTAATTTGTTAGGGAAAATACGACAAAAAATGGGCAAAATCGTTCCTCGTGGGCGCCGAGGTCCGTGAGTGTGACGGAGCCCTCACCTGTCGGGAGCCCGGGAGCGTCAAGCCGCGGCGTGGCCTTTCCCGGAGCCCCCGAGTCCCGCCGCTTTCTCCTGGACCTGGGCTCCCGGGCTCCATCCCACGGTGGCCGCCTCTCGGGATCGGTCCCCCGCAGCCCGCGCTGCGAGGCCGGTCTGACTCCCTTCCGGGTGGTGATGTTCTCTAGAAAAATATTTCAA
Organism: Lepilemur ruficaudatus; assembly: GCA_963574885.1. Lineage (NCBI taxonomy): Eukaryota > Metazoa > Chordata > Mammalia > Primates > Lepilemuridae > Lepilemur > Lepilemur ruficaudatus. The sequence continues at coordinate 76,070 of CAUYRT010085961.1, read as the reverse complement.
AGTGGCTCCGCTTCAGGATCTCCCACTCTCCCCCTCCCAGAGCGGCCAGAGCTGGGCGCACTGAAGGAGGCCTTTGGGACGGTTTGGGCTCCGGGCCATCCCGGCTCGCTCTGGCGCGGGTACCCGTGCCGGCGTCGGGCCCCTCCCGCGCCCTGCCGGGGAACGGGATTAATGCCCGGGCCGGGTGGCGGCGCGCGGCGGCCGGCGGGGCAGTCGGTGCCTGCCGGGGGCGCCGTTCCGCCCGCTGCCACAGCGCGGGAGGATTCTCCGGCCCGCGCCACTTCTCGGAGCCAGCGGGGCCCCCGCCTCCCTCCTTGTCGGAGTGCCGTGGGGAGAGTCTCTTCTGAGGTTTAGCGCAGGTCTTTGCTCCCTGCAGATGGGGCGGGGTGTCCCGAGGGCGTTGAAGAGACCACCCACTGCACACTGTACCGCGCTCCTTCGGATCTTCCCTGGTGCACGCCACGCGCCAACTCTCCGTTGTTAACGTAGCGTTTAAGCTGCTAGAAATTCGAAGTCCACGACTGCAGTCCCCACCTCTTCCTATGTCACAGATCAGCAAACTGAGGCCCAGAGAAGCGAAAAGGACTTGCTTAGAGCTGGTTAAGGGTGGGAGGGAAGGTAAACCAGGTCGCCTGAGTCCCAGGTCAGGGTCTTTGCTAATATTCCACACTGACTGTACTGCTTTCTTAGCACAGGGCAGGGGTCCCAGTCAGGCCACTGCACGCCCTGGACAGGCTTGAGGGCTGGGTGGGTATGTGTAAGGTTGAAGGCAGAGGACCTGTTCCTGGATTTTCTTGTTAGGTGCTGTGCTGGGATCATCCCCGGGGATAAATCACTTATGTGACAGTTTGTTACACTGTTCTGTGCCTGCACCAGGGTCTGGGGGTAAATGGAGCCTATAGACAGGGCTCAGCCCCTTACAATGCAGTTCACAGGGAAAGGGCAGCCATTGTTTTGTAGTTTAGGAAGTGATTGCATGTAGGCATTCGCAGGTGAAATCACTTCTGGAGAAGGTGAGATTTGGAACTGAATCTTGGGTAGATTTCTGGTTGGGGGAGGAGGTTTGTGGGGGCACAGGGCTTGAGTCCTAAGAGCGAGGCAGGAAAGCTCAATACTGGCTAAGTGGCTGGTCAAGGGACAGCACAGCCAGGGCCAGTGAGCACTTGGCCTTTGAGTGAGAAGCACCAGGGCAGCTAGAAGAGCCAGCTCTGGGGACTTAAGTCAGAACCTGGCCTCAGAGGTCTGCTGGTCCTAGATCTAGGGTGAGCAATTGCTGGAAAGTCAGTCCCCCGAGAGCCAAGGATTGTGCTGCCAGCTGGGAAATATTCTGGGTTTGGCTTCTTTTTCCTTTCTCGTTGTTCCCAGGGGTTTTAATCGTTTATTTGCCCCTTCCCAGCCATAACGTTTAGATTTAGATACTTGAGTGTTCTGGTCTTATGATGGGCAGGAACATTTAGTCAACAAACAGTTCTTGAGCTCCTACTTTGTGATAGGCACTGGTATGCGCCTGGGGGGGGCTACAGCAATGAGGCAGACAGCAATGAATCCCATACCTCACGATGCTGGCGTTCTAGACTCTGTCCTCCTCAGGCTTAAAGTCTAGTTGTGGAGTGGAGGCAAGTACACAAAAGATGTCTGAAGAAGTGCTGAACCTTCCCTCTAGTGGTTCAGGGCCCCGAGGTGAAAGGTTTGAAGCTGTTGGCTATGAGATTTGGAGATTTTGTGCGCTTTGATGACCCCAGCTCCTGGTTGCCAGGGGTAACCCAGAGGTAGCTGCATTGATGACCTTAGATGTGTCATTGAAGAACTGCCATGCAGAGCTTTTGCCAGTCAGAGTATGGCAGGAGGGAGCTGGTGAGTATTGGCAGCTGTGATCTTGCTAGGTATCCATAGAGACTGGTGCCAGGTAACCATGTGCCTCTTAAATTTCAGCATTCACAGCTGCCTGGGGAGCTCCAGAGCCCCATTGTACAGATGGGTAAAGGGAGCCTTGAATCTGCAGACCGGGACAGCTATGCAGTAAGGGGGGCCCAGGTGCTATAGAATCTCGGTGTCCCTGATAGCTGTTTCAATTTAAAATGCTGCTCATTTCTTCCTGTTTTGTAGACTAGTGGTTCTTAGACTTCAGTGTGGAGAGCTCATGAAAACAGATTACTGCCCCACCCTCCAAGTTTCTGATTCAGTGGGTCTAGAGCTGGGTCCAGTAATTTGCGTGTCTTACAAATTCCCAGGTGATGCCGATGCCCTTGTTTTGGAGACCACAATTTGAGAACCAGCGTGGTAGACAAGGGAAAGGGAGTGATTTTCTTGAGATTATGCAATGGGGGAGCCTCGAACAAAGGCTGTGATTTAGTTCTAGAAACTCCTAGGACAACCTCCTTCTCCTTACCCCCCAGGAGGCCATAGAATTAAAAGAATATTTTATCTTCATCAGCACACACAAAGAGAAAATATATTGCAATATAATTAGGGAATAAGTAGGTATCGTGTGTTGGATGTAGACTCCGTACCCCATGGCTCTGTGGGGGTTTATTATAGCAGTGTTATAATTGAAAAGGCATCATGTACTCTGAGAGCCCCTCATGAAACTTTCATGGCCTGGGTGGTCATTGTCCAAAAAGTCATGTCGTCTTCATTTGAAAGACACAAAGAAAGTCAGAGAGATTGCTTCTCCTGCTAATAGGACACATGTGTTTCATCTGACAGTAACTACGCAATGTGTTCTTAGGGGAGAAGGAAAAAAAATTCAAGAGTCAATGTGAACAGAGAGGCACTAGAGGAAGTCCACATCACAGGTTTACAGGTCCGTTTGTTGAGCATTTCAAAATGTGTTGAAACTCTGTCTGTCTGTCTTGCCTGTATTTCTGATGTGAAGCTGTATCTCAGCAGCAGGAGGAGAGTTTGTGTTTCAGCTTAGCTGGTTGGGTAAATGAAATGTTAACAGCACACTTTATCCCCAATGTGTTAATTAGACCCAAAAGAAAAGAACCTAAAAGAGTTGTTCTCCTAAATGCTGGCATTTTTCATCTGGATTCTATTTATCGATTATTTTACAGTTGAGAAGGAGCAAAAATCCATGTTTTTATAGCAAATAAAGCTGGCTGCAGTAATTATGCAGGCTCAACATGTCTGTTCTGGAGCAGGAAGTTGGAATTCAGCCTGACTCTCAAACATTCAGGGAAGATCTAATTGAGAAAGACATTTCAAAGAACAAATATTTAGGAATGTGGAGTTTCGCTGATGGTCTCTCCGGACCAAGGGCGAGTACCTTGCATTTAGTTTGATCCTCAGTGGCCCAGGGACACCACAGAGAGGGACCTGCTGAGTAATGTTGAGACCACAGTCCAAATGTGAGGCTGCAACTTAGAAATAATCAGTGCGGCTTAGTAAAGGGAAGAAGGATGCCCTCAGGGAATGTATCTCCCGTACCTGGTGAGCAAGGGGAGAATCAATTAATCAAATACAGATTGAATACTTACTGAATGCCCAGTGTTGGGATAGGCACAATGAAGGCAGAAACCAGGACTTTCACTTGTTATCTTCCATAATGGATAGCTCAGGTATCCATAGTGACAAAAGCCCTTGATTAGAGTGGGAGTCAGGGCTGCAGGTAGCAGACATGAACACAACTGGCTGAAACAATAAGGAACTTAGTATCTCCCATAAGGAGAGGTCTGGGCTATGTCTGTCCCAAGGTTAGTTCTTTCAGGGGTTCAACAGCATCATCAAAGATCCAAATGCTTTGATCTTTCCTGTTCTCAAGGTCACGAGTTGGCTGCGACAGTTCCAGGTGTTATACCCTCACAATCACATGCAAAGGCAGAAAAGGCAGGAGGGGAGCCTTTCCCAGAAGCCCCTCAGCAGACTTTCCCTTGTGTCTGGCCAGGGAAATCACGTGTGAATCACCTGTCATGCTGAAACCAACAACAGGCAAGGGAAGGAGATCATCATAATTGACCTAGAACAATCTTAATTTGTGTGTAGGGCCACAGAAGAACAAAATTAGGATGGTCTTGGAATGGAGAAAGGAGCATTTAACAGTGCCTACTGTAGAGTTCAAGAGCTAGGTTTGAATTCTCTTTCTATTCCTTTTAAGCTTTGTGACCCTGGGCAAAGCATTTCACCTCTTGTGCCTCAGTTTACTTATCTGTACAATGGGGATTTATTGGGAAGATAAAGCTGAATTAACTCAATATTTACACTTGATTGGTATAAGAGAAGTAGAAGATTATTTGATGATTAATCTCTGGCTCAAAGAATTTATAATGTAGTGCAGGTGACATGTGATGACTAGACCATTTAAACCAGTGGTCCCCAACCTTTTTGGCATCAGGGATCGGTTTCATGGAAGACAGTTTTTCCACGGATGTGGGGAGGAGTGGGTAGGGGTGGAGCTCAGGTGGTGATACTCGGCCTGGTCGTGCACCCGTACTGGCCCATGGCCCAGGGGTTGGGGACTGCAGATCTAGACCATCAAGTAATAAGATAACAGAACCAGAGAGTAAATCATTATGACTTGTAGATCAGACATTATAGGAGGAACATGACATCAGTGGAAACCACAGTAGTTAGGGAGAGCTTCCTGGAGGAGGTGGTTCATGGTGCATACTGGAACTCCAGCATTTAATGACAAACAGGTTATAAGCTCCTTCTGCCCAACTTGCTTCCTCTTGCTTTTCTTTTCTCAGTGGCAAAATAGGACCATCAGGCCAAGAGAAGATCTTATCTCTATAATCACAGTAGCTTTGATAGTCAATGCAAATATGGTCAATACTGACCAGCACGGTTCTGGGAGGCAGGCCAGCAGGAGCTCCCTCGCCAGTCCTGGAAACTGGACCGGTTTCCAGTCCCGGATGACTCATCAATCTCCACCTGTCAGACTACATTTCAGCTGATTAGATGTTATTAATTGTAGCAGTATTTGAATGCCTGGTTGCCATCATGAAATCTATATGCCTAAAATGAAATCTAATATTTTCCTATCTCTCAAGCGATCTCTCCTTCTAGATTCTTCATTTTTGTTGTTGGCAGCACCATTTTCCCAGATGCCTGGGCTCAAAACCTTAGCAACACCTTTTGGTTTCCTTGTGGTTTTTTTTTTTTTTTTTTTTTTGTGGAGACAGAGTGTCACTCGGCATCCTGGGTAGAGTACAGTGAGGGTGGGTCACCGCAAGCTCCAGGTCCTGGTCTGTGAGCGATCCTTCTGCCTCAGCCTTCTGGGTAGCTGGGACTACAGGTGCTTGCCAGAGCACCCAGCTGGGTTTTGTTGGTTTTTGAGTATTTTTTTTTGCCTTTACTATTTTTTTTTTGAGACTTTTAGACAGGGTCTCACTGTAGTCAGGCTGGTGTCAGACTGGTGTCGAACCCCTGAGCTGCAGCTATCTGCCTGCCTCGGCCTCCCAGAAAGCTAGGATTATAGGTGTGAGCCACCATGCCCAGCAGCAACACCTTCTGATGTCCCCACTTCCCCTACACTCTACTTCCAATATTCAAGCACTGGCTTTTTCCTTTTGTTTTCATTGTTTTGTGGCTCTGTCCTCCCTTCTGACATGGGAGTCCTCTTTGCTCCGATTCTTTCTCCCTCCAGCTGGGTGGTGGCGCTGCCTCCTGCTCTGCCATCCTCAGGGCACAGTGCATGGTGCATATGGGGATGTGTGTTTCCAGGAGTAGTCTCTGTAAATAAGACAGTTGTACATGCTAGTGGTGATGAGGTGGCCATGAGTCCAGGATCCAGGCTGCAAACCCATCATGTTGCTCTGGGAGCTAATTTCCAGCCTCCCACCTCTTTCCCCTTCAAGTCATACTAAAACGTGGTTTTTATCAACTCATTACCTTACCTTTTCTCCATGGGACTCACTGGATGAAGCCCAAACTCCTCAACTCGACATTTAAAGTCTCCACAGTCTGCCAGCCTCCTGCCCCCATCCTTACCTGCTGGGACGCACTGCCCTGGCCCCCTCAGCTTCAGGCTCTGGCTTTCCCTGTGTGTAACCCAAATCACCCTTTCCTTTAAGACCAGTGTCAGACCTGCATCCTCATTAGACTCTCCCTGACCGCTGGAGCCCACAGTGATCTGGAAGCATTGATCCTTCTTCGCCTGAACTTTTGCAGCAGTTACTGCCTACACCACAAATGTGGTACTTGATGAAATGTGGCTGGTGTCATCGTTTAACATTTTGTTGGTGTGTTCCCTGTCTTCCCAGTTGGATGTAAGACCACTGAGATCCAAGATGGGGTGGGGGTGTATCCTTCTTCGTATCCAGTGTTATGATCAGCAGGCACATAGCACTTCAATGAGTATTTATTGAATTAATAAATCACAGGAATAGATTAATTACCTGAAAAACCAATTAATCTTTACTGCTTTTTTCTTAACCTCCGTTGGGGGAGGGGACTAAATTTAATGAATTCCTGTTCTGTGCTGGACACCACTCTAGGTGATTTTTAGGTACTATTTTAACTCAGCCTTGCAACAAACCTGTGAAGTTGAGATTCTTGTCATTTTACAGAGGAGGAGATGGGGACCAGGAAGGGCTTGGGTGCCCTGCTAAGCCCACTCAGCCCGCAGGAGAGGAGTGGAGGGCGCGGTGGTGTTCTTTCCTGCATCTCCCAGAGGCTCTACCATCCTGTGTGTGCCCCGATGTCCCAGGCTCTTTTCCCTTGTGCCCCACCGTGTCCCCAGGACTGTGGAATTATTCAGGAACCTCTAGATTCTCGCAGTGGACTCTGAGCTTTCTGGTGGAGCAATTAAGACACGTTATTTGGTGCAGAAAAGAGGGGTGAGGCCAGGAAAGGGCAGGAGAGGACTTAATGTTAGTCCTGAGGTCTTCAGAAGGCTTTGGGTGACAGTGTGCCGGACACGGAGCCTTCCTCGACAGCAGCTAGGAGGAGTGGACGGTACTGACCGAGGGAGAGATGAGGCATGGTACCAGAATAAGGACTGCCTTCGTTTTTGGGTGCATTTGTTTTCCAGTTTGTGTCTTACAATGACTTTGGAAAGCAGGTTACTATCCTCAGAAACAGGGTCTCAGAGAGTTCAAGTGACTTCCCCCAAGTCACACCCCAAACCCGACGCCAGCCCTCCGATGGTGACCTTGAGTGACCATGACGGGCTTGGCTTTCCAGAGGCTTGTGTGGGGCCACGTGAGGCAGCCGTGCTTCCCTGGGGTAGGGGCTTCATGGCATGACCTCAGAAGGGTTGTTCTGGAACTGATGCTGGGGTCAGGGTAGAGGTAACTTACCCCTGTGCATCTAGGGCCTATCTTTTCTCAGAGCAAACATTATTTTGTGCCCACTCCTATCCTTGGAACCTGCCCTTCCCCTGCCTGACATGCCTGGTTTATCATCCAAGCTTAAAATAAATACAATAAATAAAAACACCCCAAAACTTTTTTCCTGCAGAGGATGAGCAATAATCTACATATGCAAATAAGTGGCATGCCAGTGCCATGAATATTAATTTGGAAAGGGAGTTTAAGGGCCTAAAATACACTCAAAACCAACAATTTGACATTTTGCAGCCCTTCTGGTTCACTCCAGCAGTCATGACCTTATTATATTTTAAGGTTGCCGGCCTCCCTCCTGCACCCCTGGAAGTGTCCCAGGCTGTCAGGCCAGAGGTCCAGGGGTGATGTGTGAGTTCTCACCCTGGGGCTGGGTCTGATCTTGTCCTGCCTCCCTGGCCAAGGCCCAGCCTTAGCTCCTCTTGGACGGATCCCAGCCATCAGCAGTGAGTCCCCAAGACCAGGGGACAGTTCTGGGAGACACCATGAGGCACTGTCATCCTCCGGCCCTTGTACCGTCAGGGCGCATGCAAGGCGGGAGAGGGAATCGGCTTGTCCTACCTCTCACAGGCAAACAAGGGGACTGTGATGGAGAGGGTGGGTGACTTGTCCACGGTGACACGGTGAATTAATGACGGGGAGTGAGAAAGCTTATTCATTCTTTGCTCTGAAAAGCACATTTCTTTTTGAGTGTGTGTGTAGGAGGGGGTGGGCAGGATAGCATTTAAAGTTTGTATACTTTTGGGGGAAGAGTCATTCTTCTATTATGAACGTTCACCCAGAGACAGGTGGCAACTGAAAATCCAGTCTTGTATCTCATTTGGGTGGAAATAAGTGATTTCCTTCCTCCCAAGTAGATTTCCAAATTAGATTATACATAGACCGGAGTTAACGTGAGGCTGCATCGTGGGGCACCCTCCAGTAGCAGGGTGGTGCCAGGGCAAAACGAAGAAGGGCGGGAGTGTAAGAAGGGAGAGGACCTCCGGGTGGCAAGTGAGGAGCTGATGGTGACTCCTATGTCCCGCTGTGTTGGGGAAGGCTGGGGAGGGCACAGAGGGAGGGTGCAGCACTGTGGAGCCCTCACAAGTTGCTCTTTCCTGTTTAGGGGGTGGGCTGGGGCCTATCAGCTCATCCTGGGGCCTCCTTTTCCTTGTCAGTAAATGTTGGGATAATCACTCTCACGTCTTAATGTCTCTTTGTGAAGATTAAATGAGGATTTAATGTTCCTGCACCATGCCTGGCACAAAGTAGGTGTTCATCTAGATTTCTTTCTGTTCCAGATAGAGTTATTTGACTTGCTGCACCGGGTCAGCGTGGAGATGTGTGTCTCTGTGTTTGTGTTTCTGCTTGTGTCTCTGTGGGCGTGTTGCTGTGTATGTTTGTGTGTGTCTGCTTTTGTCCGTGTCTTTCTGAGTGTGATGGTGTGGACAGGGACGCGAGTAAGTCTGTGTGTCTCTGTGTGTAGGGTTGGATAGTGCACTTTGTGTCTGTGAGCGGCTGTGTGTCTGTGTCAGTGTTTCCATGACTGCATGCCTGCTCTGTGCGTGTGTGTTTGTGTGTGTGTGTGTGCGCGCATTGCAGGGCTGGCATGACCGGAGATCCCAGGGGGGTTGAGAAGCTTCACCGTGCACAAAGAGCCCTGGACCCTGGTACCCTCTAAGGTCTCTAAGGTGCCTCTCCCCTCCGTGCCCCCTAAAAAAACTCTCTTCCCAGATCCTGGAGCACTTCCTAATTGCCCTCTGCATTTTCCTCTACCTCCCTCTAGAGGCACCTCGGCATGAGAAAGCCTCTGCGTGGCAGGCCCCGGTGCATTTGCATTCATGTTTGCATTCATTTGCATTGTCTATATAGAGTCTGCCTTCAGTTCTGCAGTTTTCAAGGTAAAATGTAGTTGCTCTTCTTGAAGGTCATTATATTAAGAATTGTTCTGCCTTTCCTTTACTTCTGTCTGGTCTAGACCTCCCTCCCGGAGTTGGGGGGCTGGGGCAGGATAGAAGCCTCAGAAGCCTACGCTTTTCCCTCAGCCCCTCCTCCCAGCCCACTCCCCCTCCCTGGGCCTCCAGCGTGGGGGACGCGGTGACAGTGTACTGAGCAGAGGGTGTAGTTCAGGGGGTAGAGATCCCGGCCCTGGGGGAGCAGGTGGGGGAGAAGATTGCTCATCCATGTGTTGTTTGGCCCAGATCCCAAGAGAACAGGTCAGAGCCAGGGACAAGCACAGTCCAACTTGTGCCTGCCTGTTGCCTGCTTCCTAAGCCCCCGAGACTCACCTCTGTAGGAGGAAAAGGAAGGGCCACCTTGCATGTTTCAGCGCCTCTATAACCATCCCTGGCTGGGGAGGAGCCGAGGGGCAGGGCTGGCCTCATGGGGAACAAAGAGGCAAAGGACGTTTTTGCCTTTCACACACCTAATATGCAATTAATGATATTTCTGATGCCACAGAAGACACCAACCCCAAAAGATTCCCCAGGAAGGCTGTACCCCAAAAGTGTCTTCTTTATGGGCCATCACATGCAGGACTCTCCCTCTTTAGATGTGGATTGGAGTCCTGGCTCTGCCACTTATTGGATGCATGATTTTTGACAAGTTACCTAACCTGTCTGAGCACCTGTTTTCGTATCAGTAAAAGGGAAATAATAAAAGTACTTAATATACAGAGTTATCGTAAAGATCAAATGAACAATGCAGGTAACAGGCTGATCTCAGTGCCCAGGACACACCGAAGACTCAGTAAATGTTAGCACAGCCAGTCACCATGGGCTTGTTAGGACACAGAGGTTCCATAGTATGTCTTTTGCACGTACTATGTAAATTGTTACTCAGGAGCCACTCAGACTAGTGACAGGCAATAGGCTTGAATCCCTCTCCTGCCTTTTAGGAAGTCCAGTTCTGGGCGAACTCGAGCTGCTTTTGCCTTCCCGCGGGTGGAAACATTTGCAAAGGCAGCCCAGGAAGCAGGAGAATCCTTGCGTGTGTCTCCAAGGATTCCGGTCCCCGCTCTTCCCTGGTCCTGGGTCAGGAAGCTCTTGTCTCCTCTTCAAAGTCAAGCAATCATCTTCTCTTGTGCGTCTGTACTCCGAGCCAAGCGCTGCTGGGCACCCAGGCCATGCCCGGCTGAGCAGATCTTAGGTTCCCCAGAAAACAGCTTGAGGCAAAACTGTGCTGTGCTTTATTGGGGGGCAGGGGTGTAGCCTCAGGGCAAGGGGAGGCAGAGGGAGAGGGAGAGAAGAGTGAGGCAAAGAAGGAGGAAATGCAAATGCCAGGCACAGCTTGGGAGAAGGAAAGCTGGCTGCTTAGTATGAGGGATGACTCCCCTTAGGCGAGTGGAACTGCTGTTACTCAGAACCGTTTGTTGAGGGTTGAAGGGAGGGAGTTTATCTGCTAGCTCTCTGGTCTCTCATCAGTCCGAGACTCCCCCTGTGGGGCATTAACTCCCCTGCACTGCTGGGTCATATCCCCTGGCCATTCTGGGAAGCCTCTGGAGAAGCCGCATCTTGTGCCTTGTGGTGTTGTGCAGAAGTGGTCCCAGTAGGTGCAGGAGTGGTCCTGGTGGGTGCAGAAGTGGTCCCAGTGGGTGCGGAAGTCCTGATGGGTGGTGGAACCTGGGCGCTGCAGCTGCTGTGGCTCCTGAGGAGGGTGCGGTGGAGGCTGTGCCAGAGCCGGGCCCTCACCCTGGGGGAGTCTGGGACAGCCAGTGGTGTTAGATGGGATGATGGTAGCAGTGGCCTGGCTCTCCATCCAGAAGTAGCTGCTGGCCTGGGAGACAAGTGGGGCCGAGGCAATAAATGTCGGGAAGGCACATAAATTGGGTCTGAGTCAGCTACTGTTAATCAATTAATTAACCCACTCTGGGGCCAGGTGCTGGAGTCTGGGCTTTACCCTGCAGGCAGAGGGGGGCCGTCTGCATTTCTTGAGCAGGTGAGAGACTGCTCCGTGCTCAGCAATGACAGGAGTTTTTTGGAGAGGGTTCTTTCTTGTGTCTGCATGTCTTTGTCCACAAAGGCAGATGGGAGCTGTTCCCAGAAGACCTGGTGTTCCTAACTCAGTTCAGGGGAATAGAAGAGCTCACAGCTCTGGAGTTTCATGTAGCCGAGGGGAGCTTCGGTTCCCCATGGCACCCATACAGGTCTTAGACAGGAGAGGTGTGATCATTCAGAACACCGAGTCAGAGACCAGAGTGCCTGGGTTTGAACCCCAGCTCTGCCATTTAAAGGCAGGTGACGTTGGGCGAGTGACTCAACCTCCGCTCATTCAGCGAATATTTATTGAGCGCCTGCTATGTGACAGACTGTTCTGGCTGTTGGGGACGCAGCAGTGAACAGCACAAGACAGACAACAATCCCTTGTATTCTCGTGGAGGAAGCCAGACTATAAGCAAGATAAGTTGGTAGATGATACGATGTATTCGAAGATGACAAACCATGTTGCAAAAAACAGGCAAGGTGAAGAGGGAGTGATGGGGTGGGGGTGGGTTTGCAGTTTTAAACAGAGTGGCTGGGGAAGGTCTGCAACAAAAAGTGGCCTTTCAGTTATATCCCGAAGGAGGTGAGGGGGTGAGCGATGCTGATGTCTAGGGGAGATCACTCCTTGCCTCAGTTTTCTCATCTGTACAGTCAGGGCTACTATTAGTTCACTTATCATTCAGGAATGGGCCTCTCCCCACCCTCCCTGGGGACAGGAGCCTGCCCTCCAGACATCCTATAGGATACCTATAGCACCTACCACACAGGGCTGCTTGTGAGGGTTAAATGAGTTAGTTCATGCAATGGACTAGACCTGGCCTGGCACACAGTAAACAGTTACTATTGTCACCACCGCTTAGGTAGGAGCCCATCCTTTCTGCCTCTGTGTGGCACTCCTGGGCTCCAGACTACAGGGGTGTGGGTGACCTTCATCTCTCCCAGAGTGGGAGGGGGGTCTCCTCCAGCCTTCCCCATCTCCTCATTGGAAGAGGGCACACAACCTGCAGTTTGAGAAGCAACACATGCATTTTCTTTATACTTCCAGAGAGAAGCGCAGAAGAGCCTTGAGCAAAATCCAGGGTCAGGAAGCAGCTTCCAGCCTTTCTCTGGAGCATCTGTAGACTGGGGTGGGCAGAAGTTTCTGGCTCAGTTCAGCACTGTGCTGGGGTGGGGGTTGCATAGCCAGATGACTGGCTCCCAGCAGCAGGGACTCGGGGCCCTGCCCTGCTAATCCCCTCCCGGCCGAGTGGCCGCCCAGCTCTCATCAGCAGGCGCTGAGAGTCCCTCCAGCAATTTGGATCAGCAATTTGGATGCCATTATTTACTATCATAGAGATTTTTGTGGCTGTAATTTACCGCCATTGTGAAACCCCAGGACCCGAATCCCAGTAGCCTTCAGTATAGATACTGCATCTAATCAATTCTCTATTACTATGCAAATACATCCTATAGGATACCGATGTCTTTTCCTTTCAAACACTTAATACATAATTAATGATACTTCTGATGCCACAGAAGACACCAACCCAAAAAGCTTCCTGTTATAATTTATACCTACCCAGAAAAGAGATTGGTTTATTAGTTCACTTATCATTCAGGAATGGGCCTCTCCCCACCCTCCCTGGGGACAGGAGCCTGCCCTCCAGACAGCACTGGGCCCAGCAGGAGATGGCCACGCATGGCAGAGAGCCACGTGCCAGTGTCTTCACGGATTGCTCATTCAGTTCTCCCAAACCACCCTGGGAGGGAGGTCCTCTTGTTATCTCACTCTGCAGATGAGGAAATGGAGGCCAGAGAGGTGACTCAACTTGCCCAAGGTCATGCCTAGGCCCCTCTGCAGGGTTATTTGAGAATTAGAGATAAAGGCACTGAAAACATGCTTGCCAGTGTCCTTATTTGGAGGTGAAATGGTGAGAACGTCAGTTTTGGGGGTATTGTTTTGGGCAGCTGGGTGGTCTTTTTCTTGGGGGGAGTGATTGGAAGGGGGTAAGGTGTTGGACCCCACTGTCACCAGGAAACACACCTTCTCTGGGCAGACTGGGCACTTTGAGAAGGAAAGCCCACCCCAGGGTTCACCTGGAAGGTTCTTCATCCAGGCTTTCCTGAGCCCTCCTATGAATCAGGAGTAGCACTCCGCTTAGGAGTGAAGACAACATGGTCCCTGTTGTGAGGCACCGTGTCCAGTGGAAATGAGCAGACACAGTAACCAGTGTGACAATGTGTAACGGAGGTCACACACAGATGCCAGGACCCTGGCAGTGGGGGGCACCTGGATGGTGTTGCCAGTGGATAAGGGAAGGGTGTGCTGGGTGGGGGAGCGGGGTGCGACCCATAGCGGGCACATGAGGGGCTTAAGAATGAGGACCGGGGTGAATTTGGAGTGTGAGCCGGTGGGGACACCAGTCTCGTTCTTCCCGATGCTTGGGTGGGCTGCCCACTTTGGCTGGGCTCCTCTGCCCCTGCCTTTCCCACAGGGAGGAAATGGACCCACGGGCAGAGCCTCCTCCCCAGCCCAGGGCACGAAGAGGAGCTGGAGGCTGAGTAGAGGCAGGAAGAGGCCATGGGTCCTTGGGGGTGACGGGAAGCTACCTGTAGACAGCCCTTGGGTCCGGGTAGGCACGGAGGCTCATCAGCGACCCTTCTGGGCCAAAGGACTAGAGTTCGAGCTGTTTTCCTTCCCTCCAGCGCAGCCCTTCCCAGGCCCCCCTGGAATCCCCAGAATGCCCCCTCATTCTTCCTTGTCCCATCCAGACCCCATGTGTAGCACTGGCGGTGTGGAATGGTACTGAGGGCAGACCCGGCCTGTGCCCCGACTGAAGAGCCGCTCCTTGCTCGGGGCCCTCTGCCTTGCTGGGCCTGCTCCCCTTTTGCCTGCGATGCCTTTCTGCGCCCTTCCTGTCCCTCCCAGTCCACAGTCCCTGTGGCAGGCAGAAGGATCTTTCTAAAGTGCAAACTGGACCATATCCCTGCCTGTCGGAAACCTTTTAACGGTTCACCATTGCCCTCGGGATAAAGTCAAAACTCATTAGCACTCGGTCAAGGCCCAGTGGCCGGCCCCTCCTCTCCCCGGAATCCACCTTGCGCTTTACGCTTTGGTAGCACCACGCTGCTTCCAGTCCTCCCTCCCCCGGAACACATGGTGCCGCATCACACGTCCCTGCCTGCCTCCCTGCCCCTGCCGCTGCTCATGCTGTTTCCTGACTGCAGCGCCCTTCCCACCTTCCTCAGCCTCGCTGACTTACTCGTCCTCCGCGATTCAGCCCAGACATTGCCTCCTCCAGGAAGTTGTCTCTGAGCTCCCCCTCTCTGTTGGGCTAAGTGACTTGTCTCTCTGTTCCCTGATGCTCTGTACTCACTACAGTCTTTTTTTTTTTTTTTTTTTTTGAGACAGCATCTTACTCTGTTGCCTGAGCTAGAGTGCCATGGCGTCAGCCTAGCACACAGCAACCTCAGACTCTGGGCTCAGGCGATCCTCCTGCCTCAGCCTCCCGAGTAGCTGGGACTACAGGCATGTGCCACCATGCTCAGCTAATTTTTTAAAAATATATTTTTAGTTGTCCAGCTAATTTCTTATTATTTTTAGTAGAGACAGGGTCTCGCTCTTGCTCAGGCTGGTCTAGAACTCCTGAGCTCAAATGCTCCTCGCACCTTGGCCTCCCAGCGTGCTACGATTACAGGTGTGAGCCACTGCGCCCGGCCTCACTACAGTCTTATAACTTCAAAGCCACAGTAAGAGCCTCAGGGACCTGGTCAAATAGGGACCCCGTACCCAGTGCTGTCCCTGGCATGCAGTAGGGGCTAAGGATTTGCTGTCATGCTGGACTGGGGTAGTCTTGGCCCTTGACGTGAAACACTGATGGTTGCCTGTGGCTCTCTCTGACCCGTGGGGAAGAGGTGGGACTTGTCAGCCGATTCTGGGAGTAGCCTGTGAGATGTGGGAGACTGGGCAGTATTGAGACCCCTCCAGGGTCTCGCTAGGAGGATCCAGGGTCTGCTGGACTGTAAAGAACATCAGTGCTCTGAGTACCTGGAGAGTCCTGGGGGGTGTTGGAGTGAGGCGGTGCTGCTCAGAGGCGGGAGAAATGAGGATGATCGTGGGCAATTGAGACTCCTGGGTAGGGAGTCAGTTTCCATTTTCCCTCCTTGTCATGTCTCTGGATTAGTTACATATTTTGACATTTGAATTGCTTTAATCAGCCTCATAATTTTTGTCCTCAACTTGATTCCCCCCCCCCGTGTGTAGCGAAAGGTATTTAAGGAGAGGAAAACATCTTCAAAAAGTAGGAGTCTCTGAAATGGGTTTTCAGGAAACCATGGCTCTTCCTCCCCTGCTTTGTGCAGAGCAGGGGTTGAGAGGTGTATTCGTGCAGGGAAGGGCCCCTTGCTTCTTGGTTGTGTGGTGAGGACAATGAATGACATCACTGGAGCTTGGAAGGTGGGAAGGGCAGAGAGGACCTGGTTCGGGGCCAGCAATTGCTCTGGGACTCCCCACTGGAGGCTCAGTGTCCTTCTGGGTAATTTCCATCTTTAATTTCTCAGCGTTTTATGAACAGGGAGTAAATCAGAATCCCGCACCGACTGCTTCATGTAAGGGATTAATAAACTGGAGATTTATGGGGCAGTGGCAGAGGAAGGCAGTAGAAATGGAGAATGAAATGAGACTTGGTTCCCAAGGGGCAGAGGCTGGCTCCGGGATCTTCCTTCCATCGGGGATCTGCTGAGGGACCCTGCTGGAGTCCTTGTCCTTTGGGACTTTGATTCAGGGTTGGGTGGTTGGGCTGGGCCTGGGCCCTGGCCTGTGTTTTCTATGTAAGAGTAAACCAGGCAGGCCTGAGGCCAAGGGGATGGAACCATCCTGGGTCCATCCAGGTTGACAGCCTGATACCGAATCTTCAGAGTAGTGTACGTATACAAGCTCTGGGCTTGAACTCAAAGCATCTAGCTTTGAGCCTCGAGCCAGAGAGACTGAAGTTCACGTTCTTTTTGACTAGATCCGTTAGGTTGTAGGTAATGGAAAAGCATGACATTGGAGGCTTAAATAGCAAGAACCCAGATCCTTTCCACAGCTCTGGCTGTTATCTGCATGTCGGCACAGCCTCCTCATACTGCCGCATGGTGGTGAGATGGCTGCTGTAGTTCCAGTCATCACATTCAGAAGTGACAATGTCCAGTGGAAGAAGGGGGACACCCATCTCTTAATAGACATCTCCTATTAAGAGCAAGAAAACTTTTCCCAGGAGCCCTTCAGCAGGCTTTCCTCATATCTTATTGGCCAGAACTGGGTCACATGCTCCTTCCTAAGCCAGTCACTGGCAGGATGAAAGGAACTACGATGATTGGCTCAGAGTAATGGAGATTCCTGTGTTATGCTTCCCTGAGTCACTTGGAGAGGGGTGGGCACCTGGACAAAAGTGGGGCACTCTGGGAATGTGGAAAGGGGTGTGGCTGCTGGGCAGGCATTTACTACAGTGACTTTGCGTAATTTGTTTTAGCTTGCTAAGGCTTAGTTTCCCCATCTGTACAATGGGAATATTAATAATAATCATAGTACTTTCTTACAGTGTTGTGAGAATGAAATGTGACAGCGTATGCTAAGTGCTTAGCAGGGTGCTGGGCACGTAGTGTATGCTGTGTTAGGTGCTGGTATTATTCAAAACTGAGCGATCTGAGCACACTGCTTAACCTGTTTGGGTATCAAACAGTGCTGTGTAAATGGAGATGGTGTTATCTCCTCTAGGGTCACACTAGGAAACTGAGTGAACTGAAGCTGTTATTGTCATAACCTTATGGCATCCTTGTTAGCAGCATGGGCTTTCATGTCAGACTTGGGTCCTCCACCCTGGCATGATATTGGTGAAATTAGTTAACCTCCCAGAGCCTCAGTTTCCTCATCTGTAAAATGGTGATACTATTACTTTGTCAGGTTGTTGGGTGGGTTCAGTAAATAAGGCAGGAAAGTACGGCCCCTAGCTGGTGTAGAGCCTGGCACACAGCGGGTCTTAGTGAAGCTCCCACCTTTCCTTTCCCCTCCTGGGTGCTCATTTCACTCGGTGCGTAACCCTCACCAGAGACTGGAGGTGTAAGGAGCATGGTCTGTTCCCTTGGGGGTGGTAGGATGAAGCAGGCAACGAAGGTCAGGGTTCAGGTCCCCACGTACCGGAGTGCCAGTCAGGAAACAAGGCAGAAGCCCACCCAGTATTCTAGAGAGGGCCAACAGGCCAGGGGCAGAGGGAAGGCCAGAGCTCAAATGGCACGAGCCTGCCCAGAGCTACCCGGGGACTTTGAACACTGAGTTTCTGACAGCACAGATAATTCTAGATCCCATTGTCTGCCATGACTGGGGCTAGTCCAACCGCAGGTAAAAGGCTCCCAAGCATTGGTGACCAGGACTGGGGGTGGGGAGTGGGGACAAAGGCAAATGGATAAGCCAATGGGTCTGGGAAGTTGCTAGGGTTACTAGAGATGTTCTCTACAGGCTGGGGGGCTGGGTACATGCAGGCTGGCTGTCCCTGGGCCATCCCTGACGTCTAAGACCTGCCATTCTGTAGGCTCTTGACCTGTGCTGCCTGCTGGGGGCATTTGACATGATGGTTCTGAGCAGGCCCTCTAGACACCCCCTGCCTGGGTTCAAAGCTCAGCTCTACCACTCATCTTCTGGGTGACGTGCAGCAAATCCTTTAGCCTCTGTATACCTCAGTCTGCCCACCTGTAAAGTGGGTTGTTGGGGGGAAGGATTGAGAGGGGGGAACACCCAGCATGGGGCCTGGCACACAGTAAGGGCTTATTGAGGATTAGTTGTTATTTGAGGGTAATGAACACATGTATTCCCATCTTTCACAAAGCAAATCATATTGCCTCTTATTTGCTTTTCTGCAACCCAAAGCCTCCCTACAGAAGGGGAGAAGGCCAGAGAGAAAGATGGAAAACCTGTGCTTCGTTAGTGATTAAGCATCAGTGTAGCTGCCCAAAGGGCCTGTGAAACCACCAAAGAAGCTGGTGTGAGCACAAAAGGGTCTGAGGGTGAGGATCAGCAAGGAGGGG
This sequence comes from Lepilemur ruficaudatus, assembly GCA_963574885.1. Classification (NCBI taxonomy): domain Eukaryota; kingdom Metazoa; phylum Chordata; class Mammalia; order Primates; family Lepilemuridae; genus Lepilemur; species Lepilemur ruficaudatus. The sequence continues at coordinate 57,787 of CAUYRT010085961.1, read as the reverse complement.
AGCAGGAGGCGCTTAAATCAGCAGCTCCGTTCATGGCTCAGAAGAGGGTTGGAGCATCTGTTCCTGCAGAGCGCTCAGGGTCAGCCTGCGTGGGAAAGCAGCTCCCCTCCCTTCTCCAGAATGAACTTTGAGGGGCCCTGATGTAGTTTGGGGGCCTGGAGGGCTGGGCCCAGGGAGGGCCTCCTGTGCCTCTTGGTGTTGTTGGCAATTCCTGTTGTGACCCAGTCATTATCTAGGGGCCTTATCCCACCTCATAAGAGTCCCCCTCTCCCTGGGCAGATTGTGTGTGCCCTACTCCTGTCACTGCCCAGCAGGGCTCATCTGTCGCACCTCCCTTCACGCGGCTTCACTCGGCCCTGGCTCTGATCTCTGGAAAGCCCTGTCCTGGGGGCCGGTGTGCCGGTGTGCATAATCGGGTCCTCTGTACCAGTGGGAATAATGTGGCTGGGTGTCTCCCAGCCTGTGTTCTGGGGAACACTAGTTCTGCAGAATGTTCTATCAAGGCTCTGAGAAGTCCCGCAGGGCATGGACCTGATTGCTGTGTTTAACCCAGGGCTTCCTAAACTTACTTAACCATGGGATCTTATTTTCTGTAGAACCCTTTAATAGCCCAAGGAAATGGTATTTGTGGGACCCACTCTGGGCAACACTGATGTGGGAAGGAGAACACTTGGCCAGGAGTGGGAACTCCACTTCTCTGGCCTCGGGGCTGCAGGTCCCCACAAGCCGAGTGACTTGGCCAAGCCAAACCCCTCTCTGGGTTTCAGTTTCTCCAGCTCTAAAAAAATAGTGGTGATGATAATGCCTCTTTATTTACTTGCTAGAGTGGTTTTTCTGTGTTTTTTTTTTTTTTTAACTCTTTACAGTGGAAAATTTTAAACAGATCCCAAGTAGAGAGAAGACTGTAGTGCCCCCCATGCCTGCATCTCCTTTTTAGCAATTATTTGCATTTTGCCTACTTGTTTCATCTCCCCACCTCTTTATGAGAATGGTTTAGAAGATGATGTGAAATTAAGTCTGTGAAAGTGCTTTGCAAACTTCAAAGTGCTATACAAATGTAAGACATCTATCATCATCATTATTAAGTTTATTATTCTTATTCCTAAGGTTCAAAGTGCTGCACAAATGTAAGGCATCTGTCGTCATTACTAGTATGCATGTAATTTCTTATTACTGTCTCTAGTCACATCACCAAAAATGCCCGATAATGTCTATATTTATAGACCTCCATTTGTAAGAAGCTGGGCTGAACCCTGAGGGCATATAAAGTTTAAAACCCAGCCCTGCTGCCAGGGGGCTTACAGTCTGAGGGGGAGGGAGGACAGAGGTCTGCAGAACAGCCTCACCGTTCCTGGTGGAACATGGGCAGTTGCCAGACAAGGGAACAGACAATTCAGGAGCTTCAGGGGAAAAGAAGCGCAGAAGGCAGGGGAATGTCTAGCTGCAGGCTTTTTGTGATTAGAGAGAGTCCCCTCTGCCCAGCTCGTTTGCAAGCTTGCCTGGGCCTGGAGGAAGCTGGAGGGATAAGATGCCCTTTCTGGGACACAGCTACCTAAGCAGCAGCGATTTGATGGTCCTAAGGAAGACAGACTCTGAGTCTTTGTGACTGACTCTAATTTCCGTTTCCCGTGGGAGCTAGAGATGCTGCTGTCGCCTTCCGCGTTAGGGCAGGAAGCGTGCACCACTGCTGCTTTCAGGTAGGACTTGGTGCAGCCTCGAAACAAACAGCGCTTGGTACCAAACAGACAGACCCAAAATAACCCAGATCTTTCTGAGGCCAGCTCATTGTCCAGTGGGTCCCCCAGTTTTGATGACCTCAATTCCAGTTTCCCATCTTGGCTGGCTCCGTGGCCCTGGCCCGGGGCGCTTGCCCTGGCTGCTGACTGCCGCCCATCTCTCCCTGTCGTCTGGGCTTTGACGAGGGCCCTTCTTCCCTGGGGGACCCTTGCGTCCCTCTCCCTTCTCCAGGGCAGAGACCCAGAGATTTGGAGTGTGCAGCCCTGGAAGGGCCACCAAAGCTGTCATCCTGAATTGTGCACGTGGACGTTGGAATTACAGTACCAGATTGTAACTTGTCGGGGAACAAACAGCTCTCTGTTGGCTATGGATATGTTTGGCTCGAATTTTACTTTTAAAACATGTGAGCCACGAGTAGATTTCACATAAAAATGTATATATTTCCAGGTTCCTTTGAATAATTAGAAGATCCGCAACTCCAGCCCCACTTTTCTGCCTGGCAACAGTCGAGGGAGCTGAGTGGTGGCCTCCCCATGCAGCTGGGGCATGTGCATGTCCAGGTCACCATGGCCCACTGGGATCTTGGGCTCGTGGATGTTCCTGGAGTGGCCCTGGTGGGCATTCAGGTTGGGGACCCTACCGCAGAGAGCTTAGTTGTGCTGATAAGCCACAAGGCGAGATAAGCTCAAAGTTGTTTCTGCTTGACTTTGTTGTTTCTGGTCATGATGAGTTTTGTCATCATTATTTGACCAAGAATGTTTTTCTTTTGTGATACATTGTCATCATAGCAGGAGACAAGTGGCACACTCAAGCTGGGTAATTTGATGAGAGCTTAAGAAAGGGACTATTGACAAAGGTGTGAGTAAAATTTAGAAAACTCAGTCAAGGATGGTGCAGCACCCTGTTGCTAGCCACGTGGGGAGCAGTTACCACCTCCAGGTCTGCAGGGACTTGGAGGGGCTGCTGTGTAGAGAGGGTTGCCGGACAGGAGCGTGGCCTTCTGTAAGGGATGCAGCAAATCACGGTGGCCTGGCTCACTCTCCTGCTCTGCAGTGTCCTGCAGGGTGCCCCATTGGCCAAACCCAGGTGGATGCCAGAGAAGGAGGCCCTTCATGCAGCCCATGCTTGTAAGCCTCCTGGGCCCAGAGCAGGGGGAAGAGCGAAGAGAAGCCCTGGGGGAACAAATGGAAAATCTCCAGCACAGGCAACAGTATCAGTAGACCAGTCCTGATCCCTCCTCCGGCTTGTGGGAGGAGATAGTTCAGTCTGCGTGGGGAAGCTGGTGAGAGAGTGGGGAGCAGTCCTCTCTGTGGGGCAGGGGCTCCTCCCTGCAGGCCTCTTGGCCTGGCTCCCCTCCCTGTGTGTCTGCGTGTGTGTGCCATGGGGTGGGCACCCGCTCCCAGCCACCGCTTTCTCTGGACTCCACGGGTTTCCACAAGTAGCTCCGAAAGGACACCTAGCGTAGGAGGAGAAACGGGTCGGGCTGTCCGTGGAGGGCTTGAGGTGGTGGTGGGGACAAGGCTGCCAGGACGCCCTGGCAGGGCACCAGCAGGGCACCATCGCTTTATTGACTCTCCTACTTGAACGCCCGCTGTGTGCGGTGTTTTCTGAAGAGCCTCCCTGCTGTGATATGATTTAGGAAGCTTCCTCACCCCAAATCATCTTCCCCACCAGCCTGCCTTGGATTTTGAGATTCTATGCAGCCTCCCAGCCTCAAGGTTGCAGCTTGAAGGACATTTCCCACCCCCTCGTTTGGCAGAGAGCAAACTGAGGCCCAGTGAGGGGAGGTGACCCGCCCAAGGTCACATGGTGATTTAGGGCTAGAGTGGGAACGGGAACCTGGGCCAGTTCCTGAGCCTGGGGTCTTGCGGCTCCACCCCAACTGCCCTGGCAGGTGTTGTGGGGACTGGAGGCATGGAGGAGTCTGATAGGAAGGCTGGGGTCCCCAAATGCTCGGTGGCTGGGCCCAGGTGGCCTTAGAATAGGGATCTGAAGCATAAAGTGATCCACTGCTGGGTTTGGCCCTTCCCTGGGTCCTCAGGCAGGATGGGGACAAAGACATATAAGGTAGCAGCCATTTCGGGGCACATTCCACACCGCAGACCCCTGACCGCAGCCATGGATGGACCTGGGGAAGGAAGATGCTGTCTCCTCCCACTCCTGTCCTCTCCCCTCCCGCCCTGGAGAAGCTCCAGCTGCGGGGCCAGGACAGGGAGGAGCCGGCCTGCGGGTGGTGGGCGCGGAGGAGTGAGGGACTCCCTAGAATTAGAAGGCCCGCGTCCTGTCCTGCCACTTGGCCGTGTGATCTTGGGCACAAATCATTCGAAGTGCTGGACTTTTGTTTTCATTTGTATGAAATGGGGAAAATAATACCTCATAGAGTTGCTGCAGGATTTATCACTATTAACATCCAATGTTAATACCAGTGCTGGGGACAAAAGCTGTTATTTACTGAGCCTTACCTGTGGCAGGCACCGGGCTCAGCAATTTCCATGCATGATCGAGTTTAACCCTCTCAGCAACTCTGTGAGGAAACTGAAGCTCAGGATGACTCTGTGAGTCAGCAGGACAGCAGGGACTCCATGAAGTAAAGCAGGAAGACGTTCTCCATGAGCCGCAAACTCCAGCCGTAGTTTCCATTGACCCAATAAAAGACACTCCCACAACCGTCGACACAACTCCCCCCATCCTCCCCACGGGCGGTGGAAATCCCCAGAGACTTCCTTCTTCCAGAACGGGGTTTTCCAGAGGTCTCAATGGACCTCTCCTCACGCCGCCTCCCTGGGAGTCCTGCCGGGTTGTGAGTTCTGCAGGAGGGAGGAAGCCTGGTAAATGGGAAACCGGCTTCTGACTTGACCCCCACAACCTGTCCTCTCGGCGGAGTCTGGCGCCCCGGGGGGCTGCCTCGTGTGCGATCGTGTGCCTGCGTGAGGCTGTGAGTGTTCAGGAGTCTCCCCGTATCCACGGGGGAAACGTTCCAAGCCCCCTGTGGATGCCTGGAACTGTGGGTAGTTCCGCAGTTACCAAACCCTGCATGTACTATGTTTTTTCCTATCCGTACATACCTATGATAAAGTTTAATTTATTAATTAGGCACAGTGAGAGATTGATAACAATAAATAATACTAAAATAGAGCAGTTATAACAATATGGCAGCATCACTGCTCTTGTGCGTTGGGGCTATTATGCAGTAAAACGAGGGCGCCTTGAACGCAAGCGCTGTGATACCGCGACAGCCGATCTGGTGGCCGAGTTGGCTACTGAGCAGCTAAGGCGGGGAGTGTGTGCAGCACGGAGACGCTGCACACAGGGAGGATTCACGTCCTGGGCAGCAGGGAGCAGGATGGAGGGAGATTTCATCATGATACTCAGAATATTGTGCAAGTTAAAACTTATGAATTGCTTATTTCTGGAATTTCCCATTCAATATTTTTGGACTGTGATTGACCACAGGTAACTGAAACCATGGAAAGTGAAACCAGGGATAAGGGGATACTACCGTATGTATGTGTGTTCACGTGAGTGTGAAGATGGGTGTGGATATGATGGTGGATGTGAGTGTGTTTGCACGTGCATGCATGTGTCTTTGCACATGTATGTAAGCTGTTTATGTGTGTATGTTCGTGTTCCAGTGTGTGTGACCGCATGTAAGCGTGTGCTTGTAAACGTATGCCTGTGAATGAGTGTGTGTCTACCAGATGTGACACAATGGGTCAAGCCCTCTGGGTCCCTGCCTCCAAAGGGCATCGTTAGGAAGCACTTTAATTATCCAGACCTAGTCAGGGAGCCTGGTGGGTATCGGGTGACATCCTCCACCAAGCACTGGTATCCCACCTCCTCAATGGGGCTCATGAAAGCCATATCACCTCCCAAATAGCTTCCTCAGCGCTCCTCTTCCTGGGCAGAGAACTGGGTATTGCCACTCGTGGGCACAATGGAGTGGACAGTGGGCTGGCATGCTGCAGAGGCCTCTCTTTTGGGCAGGGCCGCTCGCCTCTTCCCCATGATGGGGAATGGCTCCTGCAGGTTGGGCCTTGGCACTGCTCCCTAACGGGCACTTGGTAGAGGTGCTGGGCTGTGACCAAGCACGAATCTGTGCGAGGGCACTCACCTTGGCCGGGAGAGCAGATGGCGGGGCCGGGCTCTGGTTGGCTGCTCTGCCCAGCCTGCGCCTCTCCCTGCTGCACACTGCCTCCTTGTGTCAGGGTCCTGAGGGTGGCCAGACCACCCTGCCACATTCTCTCCTCTACCCATATTCTCCAGCACTCGAATGAGCAAAGACCCTTCTCCATGGGAGAAGAGGGGCTGGCATGCTTGCACCCAGGGAAGAACCATGCAACTCAGGAGAAATGAGTGCTTGGGGGTGTTGATTGAGATCAATACGAATCTTGTAAGACTTGCCCATCATTAAGACAATTGAGATTCACTCTCACATCTTGGGAAGTATTAAAACTAATCCTTGGATAGCACTTATACTATGACAGATACTTTTTATGTACTAATTCATTTTATCCACACATTTCGGAGGTAGATAATATTATTAATATTATCCTTTCATTTTACATATAAGAAAACCAAGGCTCAAGAGGTGAAGTCACTTGTCCAAGGTCACATAGCTGGTAACAGGCAGAGCTGGGATTGATGTTAAGTGGTCTGGTTCTAGAGACTGCTGTTAACCACTACACTGTGTCTGGAAGTAGCAAGGTGTCCTGTTGTTGATTAAATTTCCCCCATCATGACTGATTTAAAAAAAGAGACCAGTCCCTTGGACTGTCCTTCCTGGGCCAAGCAGGAAGCTGACATCTTGAAGGAGGTTGTATTAATAGTAGAGGAAGAAGGATGCCCCAAAATCAACCACCCTGAGTAGAAAAGTGTCCTGGGGCTCAGGGTACTGGGGCTCAGTCCTTCTTGTACCCAGACCCCTTACACGGAGTGTCCAACAAGTGATTTTTAAAATAAAAAAAATTTTTGTAACAGCTTTATTGAAATAATCCACATACCGTACAACTCACCATTTTAAAGTGTATGATTGAACGGTTTTTAGTATATTCACAGAGCTATGCAACCATCACCACGATCACCCCGGAAAGTACCCATTAGCTGTCTCTCTCCGTGTCCCCTCCCCCAACCCCTGGCAAGAACTTATCCACTTTTGTTTCTGTGGAGTTGCCTGTTCTGGACATTTCATATAAATGGACTCATATAATGTGTGGTTTTCTGTGACTGATTTCTTTTACTTAGCATGTTTTCAAGGTTCATCTTTATTATAGCATGAACTAGTTAATACTTCATTCCTTTTTATTGCCAAATAATAGTCCATTGTATGGATATACCACATTTTATTTATCCCTTCATCAGTTGATGGGTATTTGAGGTATTTCTACTTTCTTGCTATTATGGATAATGCTGCTATGAAGTTCACGTACAAGTTTTTGCATGGACGTACGTTTTCATATATGTTGGGTATATACCTAGGAGTGGAATTGCTGGATCATATGGTAGCCCTGTGTTTAACATTTGAGGACCTGCAGGACTGTTTTCCAAATGCATTCCTACCAGTAGTATATAGGCTTTGGTTTCTCCACATCCTCATTAATATTTGTTATTATCTGACTCTTTGATTGTAGCCATCCTAGGAGTCTGAAGTAATATCTCAAAAGTGGTTTTGATTTGCATTTCCCTGATGATTAATGACGTCGAGCATCTTTTCATGTGCTTATCAGTCATTTGTACATCTTCTTTGCAGAGGCGTCTATTCAGATCCTTTGTCCATTTTAAAATTGGGTTCCAACAAGTTGAATGAATGAATGAGTGAGTCAGCCTAGGACATTCCAGGCACTGGGGATGCCAGGATGAATGAGACCCAGTCCTTGCCCTCAGGGAGCTCATGGCCCAGTGCAGGAGACAAACACATAGAGGAGTCAGACACAGAGTAAGTGCGCAAACAGCAGCAGGTGCAAGAAGCTGCAGGTGGCTGATGGTGAGTGCATCTGGGCAGGGGTCAAGGAAGGAAGGCTTCCTGGAGGGGGAGCCATTTGAGCTGAGTCTTCAAGGGAGATGGGGGAGAGCAGGGGTGAGGAATGGCCCTTTGGATGGAAGAATTTGCTCTGGAAGGAGAAAGCACAAGGTCTAGTTGGGGAGCAGCCGGGAAATAAGGGGCAGGTGATGGGTGTCGCAGGGCACCCAGAGATTGGTACTGGGTCCAAGGAGAAAGAGCCAGGGGAGATGTCCACATGGCAATGCTATGGGGAGGGGGGGAGCTCAGCATGGGTTTAAAGTTGCCATCGAAACCCTGCTTGTCCTCAAGGCCTCCTAACAGAATTTCTGAAGCTGCTGCTGTGGTACCGGGTGGGTCCTTTTATGTTTTAGTAATTATCCTGTCACCCACCAAAAATAATTTCATCTCAGGAAGAAGGAAGGTTTGGTGGTATTGAAACGGCTGCCGCGTAAGTGCGAGTGGCCTAATTGGGATTCATAAATCCACTTTTTAACAAGCACAATTAGGAATACTTACTGCAGGCCAGCTTGAGGAAATCAAGAAAGTGCTGTTAGCAGGGGCAGCTTTTATGTGGCTTTATTTAATGGGATTGAAGACTTGGTTTGATCCTGGCATCTCAATTAGTCACAAGGGGACCACGTCTCAACTTAACAGTGAAATTTTACCCCAAAGTTTAATTCTCAAGAGGCTGTTACACAAAATTATAATAGGAAGAGGAATCTTGCTAGATTGTTCTTTGGGGGAAAATGTCAAATCCCATACGTTTGGGAAAAGGCAAGGAAGATCCCTCCCAAATCAGACTGAGACTATGGACAGATTTTGGGGACACATGTACTCAAATGAAGAGAGGGTCTATTTTCCCTTTTTTGTTTTTTTTTGCTTTCTAGGTACTCAGCTGTGTCCGGGCTGTGGGGAGGGTGGTGTGATCCGGGTCCTTAAGAGAGTGGTCTGGCTGGGAAGGGTGAGCTAAGGCTCCTCCTGATGGTTGTGAAATCATGTGAGATCTGGAGGTACCAAGGGCAATGGAGGGTAGAAGCCACTGTCAGTGAAAGGAGAGACCCTTGGGGGCTAGAATAATCTGGAAAGCTTTCAAGGGAGAAGCAGCTCTGAGCTGGGGGGCTGGAAGGGTGGGCAGGATTAACAGCGTGGGAGGGAGGCAGGACCCAAGGAGCATTGCTGGGAGGAGGGCTGGCAGAGCTCCCTGCAGGGCCAGGACCTGTGCAGAGGGTTGCATGTGAGGTGAGCTGGAAGACCTGCCCTGCTATTATCTCACTGGTGGCAAGTGCCTTCTCCTCTTGTGGATGGCATTGTCTTCTGGAATTTTCTCTGCGGGTCCCTCCAGCCTTGACACTGTGGGATATGGACAAGAATCTGGCTCCCTAGAGTTGGGGGGGCTGTAGGAGGGACAGAGAGGGCGAGGTTGATGGGGGATGATGGTGTTACTGCCTCAGATTGCAAAGGATGCTCCAGGGAATTCCACGTTTGGGGTGGAAACATGTGACAGGCATGGAAGTGCTGAGCTCTTTGGGGCTGTAGAGTGAGGAGAAACATCCGAAGATCCTCACATCTCTGGGGCCAGAGTGCTCGTGGGTGCAGTCAATCCAGGAAGACTCCATGGAGAAGGAAGGATTTGCAGTTGCTTCTTAGAAAAAAAATGAATGAATGAATGAATGAATGAGCACGACAGGCTTTGTGCCTGGTGTGAAGGAAGGAGCCCTGCCTTGGAGTCAGGCAGGCCGGGGTCTCAGGATCCACACCCTGCCCTCATTGGCTGTGTGTTCTGGGGTATGTTATATAATCTTTCTGAACTGAGGTTTTCTCATCTGCAAAAAGGAGATTTAGTGATATTTACATCACAATCTTGCTGTAAGAAGGAAATGAAATGAAAGAAAATGAGGTGCCTGGCACACAGCAGGTGGCTAATCCATGTGGGTTCCCTCCTCTCCTTCCTGTTCCTCACCCACCTCCCCAGTGTGCTCCTCTTTCCATTTGGAAAATCGGGATTCTTACTCCTGCTGTGCTTCTGACTACCAGGGCCTTGGGGCTTTAAGGAGGCATAACACACGCAAAAAAAGTACGTGGTAAGTTCTACTTTGCAACCATAGCGGAGTGACTCTTGTTCGCGTGACCCTTTGGAATGGGACCAGGGTAATGATGGAGGGGAAAGAAGGGAGGCATGGTTAATGGGGTCTCAGAGCTGGGGAGAGTTATTAGCTGTACCCCATTAACTCCAAGGGCCGAAGCCAGAGGAACCTTGCGGAGTCTGGCAGGGGCTCCAGAGAGGGTCCTGCTTCCATGGAGGTCTGTGCTCCAGCCCAGCCTTTATGTGGCCCCAGATGAGAAGACCCGGAAGCCTTGTATTCTGGGGAACCCGGGTTCCCTGGAGAACCTCGTTTGACCCTGCAGGGTGGAATCAAGTGTAACAGCAGGTCAGCGAACAAATGGGAGGCCCTGGCTGGGGAAAAGATGGGAACTAGGTTTAGTTGGCACCGTCCGTGCTCTAGCCGTTGCTTCAGGGGCTTTTACATATGTTATCTCACATGTAGTATGCATGCCGTGTGTCATTATTGCTGTGTGCGGATTTACGTGTGAGGAGCCTGAGGCTCAGAGAAGGGAAGTGGTTTGCTCCAAGCTCCGGGGGTGGTAAGCGGTGAAACTGGAATGCTGACCTTGGTCTGTCTGACTCCAGAGCTCGCTGGGAGCCGACTTTGAATAGTGACACTTTTTTCTTTACATTTATAAAATATATCGAATCCTCCGTACAGTTAAAAAAAAATTTTTTTTTTGAAATAACTTTAGACTCACACAAAAGTTGCAAAAATAGTAGCCCGTTCTCGGGTACCCTTCACCCAGCTTTTCTTGGTGATAACACCGTACATAACCGTGGCATAATGATCAAAACCAGGAAATTGACGTCGACACCATATTGTTCACTAAACTGCAGATCTTACGTGGATTTCACCAATTTTCACCTGCAACTCACTTTTTTTGGAGGGAGCGTATATCTCTATGAATTTTATCATAGGCATTGATTCACTTAAGCACGACCACAGGCAGAGCTGTTCAGTCACCTGTAAAAATCCTTGTGACACCCGTTGATAATCATATCCTTCCTTTCCTTTTCCCCAGCAACACCTGATCTGCTCCCCATCACTCTACTGTTGTCATTTTGAGAATGTCATATAGATGGGATCATACGGTGTGTAACCTTTCGAGGCTGGCTTCTTTCATTCAGCGTAATTCCCTAGAGATGCATCCAGATCGTTACGTGTGTCAGTTGGCTCCTGTTCATTGCTGAGTCGTATTCCATGGTGTATGTTATCTTCCCCGGCCTGCCATAAATACAAACAACGTGGCTTAAACAACGGAAATGTAGTCCTCACAGTTCTAGAGGCTAGAAGTATGAAATGGGAGGCTCTAGGGAAAAGTCCTTTCTTGCTTCCCCAGCCTCTGGTGCCTGCTAGCACCCCTCAGCATGCCTTGGCTTGTAGGCACGTCACTCCAGTCTCTGCCTCCTGTCATGTGGCCATCACGTGGCCTTCTCATAACCACACCAGCCATTGGATTTAGGGTCCACCCTTACCCAATATGAGCTTACCTTAACTTAATTGACTATATCGGCAGAGACCCTCTTGATAATATAATTAGGTTATTTTAAGGTTAACTTGATTAACCTAATTATATCTGCGAAGATCCTATTTCTAAATAATGTCACATTCTGAGGTTCTGGGTGAACATGAAGTTTTGGGGAACATTACTCAACCTAATGTACACGGTATGGATATACCATGGTACATTTAACCATTCACCCATTGAAGGATGTTTCTAGGTTTTCACTATTATAAATAAAACTGCTATAAATATTCTTGTATAGGTTTTTATGTGATCATCAGTTTATCCCTGGGATAAATGCCCAAGAGTACAATTGCTGGGTCATATAGTAGATGCATGTTTAATTTTTTTCAGAAACTGCCAAACTGCTTTGCAGAGTGGTTGGACCATTTCAGATTCCCATCAGCAATGTATGAGTGATCCAGTTTCTCCACAACCTTGTCAGCATTTGGTGGTGTCACTATTTTTTTTTTTTTTTTAGCCATTCTGATATGAGATTCTGAGTAGTATCTCACTGAGGTTTTAGTTTGCATCTCCCTAATGGCTAATGGTGTTGAACATTTTTTCATGTGCTTACTTGCCATCATTGGTCAAGTGTCAGTTCAAGTGCCTTAACCTTTTTTTAATTGAATTGTTGATTTCCTACTGTTGAATTTAGAGAGTTCTTTACATAGTCTGGATACAAGTCTTTTGTTGGATATGTGATTTTCTCCCACTTGGCAGCATGTCTTTTAATTCTACAGAGTAGGAGAATGAAACCGTGTCTTTTGCAGAGCACTTAATTTTCTGAGGTCTAATTTATTGATTCTTTCTTTCATGGATTATGCTTTTGGTGTCATATCTAAGAACTCTTTGCCCTAGGAGATTTTTTCCCTATGTTTTCTTCTAAAGGGTTTTATATTTTACATTTAAGGCTGTCCATTTTGAATTTTTTAAATATGTATATCTTTATATCTCTCTATAAAGACATGTCTCTATCTCTATCTGCATCTGTAGATAAGGTTTAAGTCAAGGTTCCCTTTTTTGCCTGTGTATATCTAGTTTTCTGATACCTGTTGTTGAAAAGGCCATCCTTTTTCTCCCAACACTTTTAAGTTTCAGTGTGTTAGGGTAAGCAGGCCCTTCACACTGATTTTGCCGCTAAGGAAGCTGAAACCCAGGGAAGCTGGGGGCCTGGTTTGAAGTTACACTGCAAGTTATCAACAGAGTTGGTGGGGGCTCACATCCGGGTTTCCACGGTCCAAGCACATCCTCATTTCAAAGACGAGAAAACTGAGGCTAGTTAGTGGCAAAACCGGCCCTGGCTTCCCACCGGAGACCACCCTTTATAAAGCAAGTGGACAAGCAAGGAAACAGAATCAAAAATGAAAATCCCACATTTTGGCAGTAGAATCTGCAGCCCCTTTTGGTACCCCCATCTGCAAATGAGACTCCTCCCAGCCAGGAGGGGGATTGGCTGTCAGGCAGGCATCCGAGGAGTGGGTCCTAAATGGGAAAGCCAGGCTCAGGGGAAGATCGCAGGGATCCCTCTTCCTGGCTTTTAGAGCATAATGACTTGCTGGGGAGCCCTGGCTCCGGGCCCCGCGAGCCCGGCCTCGGTGTACGGGTGTGCTGGCAGGGTTTGGGGCCATCGCTGTGGCCCTGAGAGCAGGCTTTTAGCTTAATTGAACCGATTTTCTTAAAATGGCAATTCATCAGTCAGCTTTCATTTTGTTCCTTTCTTTAATGTGTTTTTCTCTAGGGATTAATCAAATCAATGTAAATGCTGGGTGATTCTTTTTTCCCTCATTTTTAAATTTTGGGGACACATAGGCGATTGTTAACTGTGTCAACCTAGCTGAAGACAATAAAGGTATCTCCGTTGGTGACAGAGGCACCCCGTAAATCTCGTCCGGTGGCCGTGCTTACGCCCTGTTCTGAGAAGGATGCCGGTGAGACGTGCCAAGAGTTGCCGAGAGATCACCCGGCATGTTTCTGGCTTAAGGGCACTGAATTCCCCACAAAATAACAGAGTGAAAGCTGGGGTGAGCAGGCACTGGGACTTGACCTTTCTCAATTACTCATCTGAGGCCTGAGCCTCCTTGTGGGGAGGGATGCCTGGGGCCTGGCCTTTCTGGACAGTTCCGGGGGAAGTGTGGAGGCGGGAGGCCTGCGTTCTAGGGCAGCTCTGGCAGGGACACCAGCAAGTGTCTTCCTCTCTCTGGGTTTCCCTGGGTCTGACATGAGGGACTAGACTAGACGGGGGTCTCCTGCCACCTCAAATTCTGTAGCACCCGCTACATCAGGGCTGGATCTCCTTGTGGCCATGAACCCTCTCTTGCCTCTGCATTCCTGCCCTGACCAGGCACCTCTGCCCTGGAAGGTGTGAGCACGCCAGAAGGAGCACGTATTTGCATGTTGGCTTCCTCTGCACCAGAGCCTGAGTCGTAGGGGGCTGCAGATCGCCTTTGCTTACCTCAGTTAACGGGTTCTGTACACCCGGGAGCAGCGGGGAGCTTGCTGTTGGTCACAGGCCTCGGCTGCACTGCTGTCCTTTCGTGAAGCAGACGCTGATTAAAAACCACATCTGAAGGGGCCCTGTCTCTGCACTCATCTTCTTCCTGCCGAACCTGGTCTGTGTGAGAAGGAGCGGGCGGCTGTCGCGGTGCAGGCTGGGCCCTCTCGCTAAGCCGCGTGAGCCGCGTCACTTCCCCTCTCTGCGCCTCGGCTCCTTCCCTGTGAGATGAGGGTTGGACCAGCCTGCGCTTATGATCATCTGCCTGTCTTCTTCTAGACATCTCCCCAGACTTAGGTCAAGTTCCTTGGGAAATAGGCTCTGAGACGGAGACCCGCCGCGGGAAGGTGTTTCGGGCCCTCCGTGCCAGCACCTGTAGGCAGTGAGGGCAGCCCAGGGGCCCGAGGGAGAGTTGGGCTGTGATACAGTCACGGCAGAGGCCTCAGACGACAGAGTACACGGCAGCACAGATGGCCCCCACAAGTAGGCTTGTCCCACCTTGGGGCAAGGGGGCCAGGCCTTTGTAAGCACTCTCCCTTTGGCCAACTAACCAGGCATTGCTTGAGTTGTGACCTTGAGCCAGGTGGCATCCGCTGGCTGAGGGTAATTCTAGAGAGCTACTTGGGAATGAGTGCCTCTGTCCCAGAGGGGGGGTCTGGGTGGCCCACCAGAACCTTCAGCATACCCCCCTCCTGCCTTTCTGTCTGAGTACACTAGTCTGAGACACATGCATTTCTGGGTTAGAAAACCTAGCCCAGAGTTCTGATCTTCTGTCAGCTGCCTCCAGGTTGGACCAGGGTCTGAGCAGAACTAGGACTTGCCTGTCCACTGCCTCCCTTCTTTGGCTTGCCTGAGACTTGTGCTGTGCCAGAGAAGGAGGAGGTTGGGGTGAGCTGCTTAGCAGGGCCCTGGAAGGCAGGCAGCTTCTTGTCTTGCCTTCTACAAACATGCCTGCACACGAGCTGAGCACTGGGCACAGTGCTCCTGTGGGGATGCGGGGCCCAGATTGGGAAGCTCTAGGTGTAGGAGGTCTGTATGTGACCTCATTCTTCTGCATTTCTCTTCCTCAGTGACTCCTTCTTGGGGTGATGATAGGGTGTCCTTTAGAACTGCAATCTCCAACCCCTGGGCTGTGGACTAGTACCAGTCCTTGGCCTGTTAGGGACAGGGCCACAGAGCTCCGCTGCCCTCCCCCCCCAATCCATGGAAAAATTGTCTTCCATGAAACTTAGGAATGGGGTGGGAGGTGTGGGGGGGTGCACAGCAGGAGGGGAGCGGCTGGCGAGCGTGCAAAGCTTCATGTGTATTTATAGCTGCTCCCCATCACTCGCATCCCCGCCTGGACTCTGCCCTCCGCCTTCCATGGGAACATTGTCTTCCCTGAAGCTGGTCCCTGGCGCCAAAAAGGTTGGGGACCGCTGCTTCAGAACCAAAGCTGTTTCCCTGGCATGTGGCTCCCCCTACGTGATGGCTGCAGTCTTCCCTCGCTTGGGGTGCACGATTCTAAAGGGGACCTGAGTCCTTCCCCCAGAGACGCTTCCAGGCCAACAGCTGCCACTGAGCTACCACCTTTGCCTTAGCATCAACGGGAATTTCAATTTATGGACTGTGGCTTTGCAGAGACTTTGTGACAGAAGCCATCAATCTCTGCATTTCAAATTTATTTTATTTTATTTTTCCAGCCTGAGTGCCTGTTCAGCTATGAACACGATCTGTCTAATCACCTTGCAGGCGGTTGAAGGAGAGCGGTGTCCCCTTGATCTGTGGGGTTTATGTGCATAATTCCCTTTAATTCATCTCAGACAGGGGTTGGAGAGCCTGGGTTGAGAATGATTTTCAAAGTCTGATGCTAGAGTTCAAAGATGCATCTCTCCAGCCGGACCAGTAAATTAAAGGAGCAATTTGCCATGAATTTCCAACGTGGAGCCATTCCCAGGTCTTTTCAGGACATCAGCCCTCCTTCCCTTGTTCCCTCTCGCCGGTGCAGGTGTGAGCTGTGGCCTGGTGCCTGGTGAGCCTCCCCTCTCCTCGGCCACTGGACCGTGTCCACTCCAGCCCTCTGGCCTTCGCTGGCCCCTGACTCCGCATTCCCCCCTGCTCTCCATTCCAACCTTGTCTTGAACCTGTGCCGATGCCTTACTTGTGGGGGCCTCTGGGTCAATCATACACTCCAATACCGACAAACCTTGATCCTGCGGGTACATCTTCACACTTTATTTGCCTGTATGATAAATGCAATTTCCACATCAAGACTATCAGTCATTTTCTGATGTGATCTATGCAGCTCTGCCTGAATTGAATCAGCTCCTGTATTATTGTGACAGTTTATTTGGTAAGAAATGAAATAAGATGTGTAAATTAAAGTGGAGGTGTGCTCTTTGCAACGCGGAGGTTCCCAGGGCTCAGGTGGCCCCTGTGGGCCATTTCCATTCCCTGTTCTTCCGCCTCTCTTCCCTGCTCCCTGCGTGGGGCTCCCAGCCCTGCTGCCCTCTAAGCCCAGGGGAGAGACCGATGCAAGGATACTAAGCGGTGATTGGCGGGAGGTGAGATGCTGGGATACTGTGAAGAGACAAGCAGGGCAAAGTCACGATGCGTTGAGACTAGAACTCAGATTGAGCGTCATAGTCTTGACGCAAAGGACTATAGAGAGCGTGCATGAGCGTGTGGGAAGCTTTAGAGCTCCAGACTGGAGGACATCGGACCCTTTCCCTGTGCATCTCGTGTACTTTGGCCTCCCTCCTGCTCCCCTGCCCTGGTGCCTGCTGAATCAGGATAGCAATCCTTTCCTTTCTCCTTCTCTGAACCCCACCCCCCCCCTCCTCTCCCCTTCTTCCTTCCAAACACACACTCATTTCTCACCCAGCTCGGAGCTGGGCCTTGGGCTCGGTGTCCCTGCAGGAGGAAGGGGCAGCCTCCACATGTTCCCCTGTGTGTGGTGAGGATGCCCACAGCATCATGGCTCCCTTGAAGAGAGGCCAGCCTTGGGGTGACATGGCAAATAAACACAGACAACACAATGCAGGGAGACAGAGGGTGTGCGGAGCTCCCAGGAGAGGGGAGGTCACTCTGCCTGAGCAGGCCTTGGCAGCCATGGATTCTGCCTGGCCGGCTTTACCTAGAAGCAAGCTCAATTAATCAAGCCGCGGTTTCTGCCCTCCCTGAGGCCTGCCCCCTTCCTTCTGCTGCATCATTTCCAGCTGCTGGTGAAGAGGCCTCAGCCAACCTAGGAAAGCAAGGGCTTACCCTCTCCCCTCTGCATTGTGAGGACCAGAACTGGAAGGGGTCAGACTGGGAGGGAGGACTTGCCTGAACAAGGACAGGGACGAAGCTCTGTCCTCAGAGGTGGCCAGCTCATTCTCAGTCTCCTCTATTCCTTGGGCATATCCATCTTGGTTTAGGAAGAGGGGGAAGAGCATGGGTCCCCTTCTCCACCTTAGGTAATGAGGAGGGTGGGTTTCCCTGGCTGGGGCACCCAAAAGTTCCATGGGGCACTCATTGGCAGTGTTTCTCTGGGTGGAGGAGCAGGTCTGCTTAGCTCCTGGCAGGGTGGAGACAGAGCTTGCTGAACCGAATTCTTTAAAGTGCCACCGTCCAATAATATAGCAACTAGCCACATGTGGTTATTTAAAATTAATTAAAAATAAATATAATAAAAAGTTCAGTTCCTAGATGGACAAAGATATACCACGCAAACACTAATTAGCAGAAAACAGGAGTGGCTATATCAACATCAGACATAAGTGGACTTCAGAGCAAAGAAAATTACCAGGGACAGAGAAAGATATTACATAATGATGAAAAGGTCACTCCACTAAGAAGACATAGCAGTCCTGAAGATCTGTCTATGCACCAAACAACAGTGCTGCACAATACTTGAAGCAAAAATTCAGTCCATTGGTGACACCAGCCGTATTTCAAGTGCTCAAAAGCCATGTGTGGTTAGTGACTGCTGTATGGGACATCAAGATATACCATGTTCCCACGTTGTGGGAGTTCTACTGGGTGGTGTTGCTCTAGATCGTCAGCTCCACGAGGGGAGAAATTTGTTCACTGCTGTATCCTCACCATCTAGAAGGTCCCTGGCACATAGTAGATGCTCAGTGTTGGATTTGAGGAGCTCTAGCCCAGCTGCTGCCACCGTCTTTCTGTGTGACCTTGGACACGTTGCTTCCCTTTCTGGGTCTCTCCATCTGTAAATCGGAGGGTTGGCCTCGTCTCTGGGATCACTTTCAGTTTTAATGAGCTATGATCTTAAGTACCTACTTGGCTGATTTCATTTATTTTATTCACAAGGAGGGGTCAGAGAGAGCAGGAGAGGATGAGGTGGCAGATTTGCGTTTTAATTTCAGGTCTGAGTTATCTGTCTTCTCCAGCGCTCCCCCAATGCAGGGATTTGCAGGCTTCACCTCCTGCGGCCTTTCCTTTCTGCCTGTCCTTCATCTGCAATTTCCCGATATCGCCCAACAGCTTCTTGGCCCTCCCTAGCAGATCTGCACGGCGGGAGGCCTGCAGGGGCATGAGGGGCTCACCCGACTCTCGGAGCCTGGCCCTCTGTCCTTCCAGCTGTCTGCAGCCTGTGGCTTTGGGTCCCTTCTGTGTTCTGTGGCTTGAAATAAACTGTGGGAACCTTCGACTTCAGTCCCACATGTTGGTGCTCCCCACGTGCCTGAGGGGAGTCCCTGGCAGGGAGTCCCTGGCAGCGGGGACTGTGTGCTGGCTGCTGTCTCAGTACATCTGCCAGCAAGCCTCTGGGGACGGGCCCTGATGTGGGGATGCCACGTTTGACGTGAAGGGCAGGCATAGCGCTGGCGGTGGGGGATGGTGGGAGGAAGTGCATGCCTGTGTCGCTGGGCACTCTGTGCCAAGAGGAGTAAGAGAAATTTAATTACTCTCAGGACTGGGCTCCCAGCAGAGGGAAGGGCTGGCCCAGATGGCTGCAGGGCTCTTCGGGCTGAGGGTTTGGTGATGCTGGGAGGAGAAGCCCTCCTTCACCTTCTCTCTTTCCTGGAGGCCCAGGACAGGGGCAGGGCCGGGGTGTGGGGCTGGCTTCCCCTTTGCAGCCAATGACCTCCGGGACATAGCACGCCTGTGCCGAGGGGAATGGGAGAATGCAGAGGGCAGCTGTGAGACGGTGGTGGGTACCGAGTCCTGTGTCTGTGTGCCAGGCCCGCGGTTCTGGGCTGCGGTGTGATGGTGTCCTCCATCCTTTGGGTCTCGATGGTCTCTTGGAGCCCCTCTCATGCTGCCTGCTCTACCACACCCGTCCCGCCTTTCTGTGCCCTGGAGAAGCTCGCTGTTGCATGGGCGCCCCTGCTTTCCACCTTCGGGTTGCGTTTGGCCAGTGGGGGGCCCTGTGGGACATTGGAGGGTGGAGGGGAGAGAAGTTGGGGTGTTTCCTCCCTGCTTGGCAGGGGCAGCAGCCCTCATAGCTCCCCCTTTTTCATCTCCAGCTCCTGAGACCCTTCTCTCTTTGCCCCTGCAGGACTCGGGTGGTAACCTCTTCCCACCCCTCTGGTCCCCGAGGGTTTTCATGTGGCTGTGGAGTCCCTCAGTCCTGCCCACGCCTCGTAAAAGTCCGTTCAGTATACTCTGCGCAGTTAAACGCTCTTGAGAGGATTCTGACAATCTCTTTGAGTCTTGGGATTTCTGATTTTGTTTCTTTACGTCTGTGCTGTGGGTCTGTGTTGGCGATTTGGGTCCTCAGGGTAGCAAATCAGTGTGTTTTTCTCTGACTTCTCTGACGGGGGTAGCTATTAGAACGTCAGGACGGGAACATGAAGTGGGCCTTCTCTTAGCCGGGAGACCTTTGACTTCCTTGAGTGCAGCTGACATGGTATGATTTCCTTTCTTATGGCCCAATGGCCATAATGTCTTAGAGAAAAAGAAGTCTGAAGAGAATGAATCAACGTGTGTGTAATCTCTCCAGGGGAACAGGTGGTGGCTGTAGGGGAGAGGAGGTGCCCAGGAGCCCAGGAGGTTTCTGGTGAGGTGCACCTTGGAGTGGCCTTTGGGAAGGCCAGACCCAATCTCTTCTTACTTCTGGAATGTGGGCAACTGGTCGTCCAGGAGAGTGCCTGGGTCCAGACCAGGCTAGAAGTAGGAATGTGGGTGGCAGAGCTCACATTGTGTACCAAAGCCATCCTTGACTGCCAGTCCTTTCTCCCCACTTGTGACTTACCCCTTCCCCTTGTTCTGGGGGTTCAAGTCCAGTTCTTCCTGGAACCAGTGGCCCCGGAGATGTTCATTGCTGGAATTATCTAGAAGAGAAAGATGTTGCCAGGTTTGCCTTTCATTCTGATGTGCTTCCTGTTCATGAGAGGAGGACATGGTGTTGTGGCAAGAATCGCAGGTGGGAATCTAGCCGTGGGGCCTTGGGAGAGTAACCTCTCTTCCCAGGCCTCAGTTTCCCCATATATAAAATCAGATGATCTTGACAGTTCCTCCCCATTTTAAAATTCTGTTTCTATAGAATACAGCTGATTTCCCCTTGAGTGCAGTGGGTCATCCACGCTTCCTTACCCAGCATCCTCCATGCAACCGAGGTTGCACGTTGCAAGATACTTGGATCTGGAGTATGTGGCAGGTGGATGGTGGTGGAACATCATGATTCCTGCTCCCCTCAAGGATCAGACTTTTGTCCTCTGGTTCTAGAATCCTGATAAGTGGGCCTAAGAAGGCATCATTCCCAGGCAGGGCTGGGACTATAGTGAGGCAAGCAAGGCAGCCAGGGTCAACACTTAAGGAAGCCCTCACTCTCGGGGGCTGACCCTGCCCTTGCACAACCCTGAGGATGAGCGCCTCCTGAAATCTGTTTGAATCAAATTTCTATTTTGAGATATTTATACGAAATAATACCCTTTACTCCATTTCCTCCAATGGTAACATCTTGCAAAAAGTGTAATATAATGACCAGGATGTTGACACCAGTGTAGTCAAGACAAAGAACGTTTCCATCACCACAAGGATGCTTCCTATTGCTCCTTTATAGCCACAGCCACTGCCTTCCTTCCTTGGCCCAAGACAGCTACTGTTTTCCACTTCTAGACTGTTCTATTAATGTAACCCTATAGTATGCAACCTTCTATGAATGGCTCTTTCCACTTAGCATAATTCTCTGGAGATTTATCCAGGTTGTTCGTTTATATGTAGTTTGTTCTTTTTATTGCTGAATAATATTACATGGTGTGTATGTGTCACAGTTTGTTTATTCACCCATTGAAGGGCATCTGGGTGGTTTCTAGTTTTTGGCTACTACAAATAAGGCTGCTATCAACATCCTTATATAGGTTTTGACATGAACACGTGTCTTCATTTCTCTGGGATAAATGCTCAGGAGTGTAATTGCTGGACCATATGGTACTTGTATGTTTAGTTTTTAAAGAAATTGCCAAACTTTTTTCCAGAGAAGCTGTACCCTTTTGGGTTCCTGTCAGCAATGTATGGATGATACAGTTTCTTCATGTTCTTGCCGACATTTGGTGTTGTCACTGTTTTGTTTTTCTCTTTTAGCCATTCTAATTGGGGGCATGATTTTAAATTTACTTTGCCAATTTCAATCTCTCCTAAACCCCTCCTCTGATTTATTTTTTTTCAGTCTCTCTGGGGTTTTTTGAGACAAGGTCTCGCTCGGTTGCCCAGGCTGGAGGACAATGGTACAGTCATAACAACCTCAAACTTCTGGGCTTAAGCTATCCTTCCGCCTCAGCCTTCTGAGTAGCTGGGACTATGGACGTGTGCCACTATGATTAGCTAATTTCATTTATTTATTTTTTTGTAGAGACAGGATCTTTCTATGTTGTCAAGGCTGGCCTTAAACTCTTGACCTCAACTGATCCTCCCACTTCAGCTTCCCAAAGTGCTGAAATTACAGGTGTGAGCCCCCATGCCTGGCCAACCAATCTCTCTTTTAATTGGTATATTTAGACCATTTATATTTAATGTAATTATTGATATGTTAGGTCTTAAGTCTGCCATTTTATTTTTGTTTTCTATTTTGTTCTTTCTGTTTATCTTTTTTTTCCGCTGCCTTTTTGGGAGTTATTCAAATATTTTTTGAATTATGTTTTGATTTATTATAATGTTCTTTAGTATATCTTTGCATAGCTTTTTTAGTGGTTGCTCTAGGTATATTTCATTATATATATATAACTTATCACAGTTTTCTGGTGTTGTCATTTTACGAGTTTGAATGAAGTATAGAAACCTTACCTCTTTTTATATCCCTTTAAACATCCTCATTTATAATTGTCTTAAATATTTCCTCTATATATTTAATGCAGTTTAGTTTCAATAGTATACAAAACTTTGCTCCTATAAAGTTCCATTTTCTGCCCCTTCTTTATAATGTTATTTGTCATACAAATTACATCATACATTGTGTGCCCAACACAGTTTTTTAATTATTGCTTTATGCAGTTGTCTTTTAGATCATATAGGTGAAAGAGAGTTACAACAAAAATAGATTTGTGCAGTGTTTTATATTTACCTATGTAGTTACATTTAGTGATGTTCTTTATTTGTTTAATTTTCTATTTCTTTTTTAGAGACAGGGTCTCGCTCTGTGTCACTCAGGAGTGTCGCTGGAGTGCAATGGCTCAATCATAGCTCACTGCAGCCTCAAACTTCTGTGCTCAAGGGATCCTCCTAACTCAGTCTTCTGAGTTGCTTGGGATTACAGGCATGAGCCACTGCACCTGGCTCTTATTTTTTTGTGGATTCAAGTTACTATCTAGTGTCATTTCATTTTAGCCTGAAAAACTCCCTTTAATATTTCTTGTAGGGAAGATTTGCTAACTATGAGTTATCTCAGTTTTTTTTCATTTGGAATGTCTTATTTTCTTTGTTTTTGAAGGATAGATTTGCTGGATATAGAATTCTACGTCGATGGCCTTTTTCATTCAGCATTTTGAATATATCATCCTACTTCCTTCTGGCCTCCATGGTTTTGGTGAGAAAACAGCTATTAACCTCATCAAAGTTCCCTTGTATGTGATAAGTTGCTTGTTTTCTTGCTGCTCTCAAGAGTCTCTCTTGGTCTTTGTCTTTCAACAATTTGATAATGATGTGTCTAGGTGTGGATCTCTCTGAGGTTATCCTACTTGGAGTTCATTGAGCTTCTTGGATGTGTAGATTAATATTTTTCATTAAATTTGGGATGTTTTCATCTATTATTTCTCTATATATTCTTTCTTCCTTTTTCTCACCTCTCCTTCTGGGACTGCCATTGTGTGTATATTGGTATGCTTCATGGTGTATTATAGATTTCTGAGGCTCTGTCATTTTTCTTCATTCGTTTTTATTTCTGTTCCATTCAGATGAAATCATCTCAACTGAGCTATCTTTAGGTTTACTGATTCTTCTAACTGCTCAAATGTGCTGTTGAGCCCCCTTCTAGTGAATTTTTCATTCTAGAGTTATTGTACTTTTTTAACTCCAGAATTTTTATTTAGTTCTTTTTTTTTTTTTTTTTAATAATTTCTGGCTGCTTTCAAGATATTTTCTTTGTCTTTAGTTTTCAGAAGTGCAATTATTATGTGTCTTTGAAGGGATTTCTTTTGGTTTATCTTGTTTGGAGTTTGCTCCTGAATCTGTAAGTGTACGTCTCTTGCCAAATTTGTGGAGTTTTCAGTCATTATTTCTTTTGAGTACTTTTTTAGCCCCGCTTCCTTTCTTTTCTTCTCTTTCTTCTTCCTCCTTTCCTGATGACACACGTTACATCTTTTGTTATAATCCCACAGGCCCCTGAGGCTCCATTTCTTTTTAAATTTCTTCTCAGTTGTTCAGAAAGGGTAATTTCTATTGTTTTGTCTTCCAGTTCACTGGTTCTTTCTTGTGCCCCCTCCATTCTGCTGCTGAGTCCACCCACTGAGTTTTTTATTTTGTTATTATACTTTCCAATTCTAATATTTCCATTTCATCCTCTAGGGCTTCTGTTTGCTAAGATTCTTTGTTTTTTTTTTTTTTTTTTTCATTTTTTTCAAGTGTGTTGATAAGTGCTCAAAGAAACGTTTTTTATAATGGTTGCTTTATTTTATTTATTTATTTATTTATTTATTTTGAGACAGAGTCTCACTCTGTTGCCCGGGCTAGAGTGCCGTGGCGTCAGCCTAGCTCACAGCAACCTCAAACTCCTGGGCTCAGGCGATCCTTCCGCCTCAGCCTCCTGAGTAGCTGGGACTACAGGCATGTGCCACCATGCCCGGCTAATTTTTTCTATATGCATTTAGTTGGCCAATTAATTTGTTTCTATTTTTAGTAGAGACAGGGTCTCGCTCTTGCTCAGGCTGGTTTCGAACTCCTGACCTTTAGCAATCCACCCACCTCAGCCTCCCAGAGTGATAATGGTTGCTTTAAAATCTTCATCAGATAGTTCTAACATCTCTGTCATTTTGGAGTTGACATCTATTGACTGTCCTTTTTCATGCTCTGACAACTCTTTGGCAGGGGATGGGGGTGGGGCTGCCTCATTACTGTCAGGTAGAGGTAGAAATCTAGATTCCCACTTGTCCTCTGTTGACCCCAAAGAGTGAAGATACCTACTTGTTTCTGCTGAGCAGGGGTAGGAGTTCTGCCTCACCACGTGATCTCCACTAACACTGCGGGGGGCAAGGTGTTACCAGCTACAGAGGATGAACGTCCCAGTTCCTTTCTTGGCCTTCTCTGATACCACCCCAGTGGGCATGTTCAGGTGCCTTGTACAGCCTTGTGAGAACCGAAGTCTGGGCTTCCCACTTGGCCTTTGCTGGTGGGGCCACAGTTCGTGTTTGGCTGCAGTAGAGTGGCTATTATCTAAAAGATTCTTGTCTTGCTAAGCTGTCCCCTTCCTAGTCCTTTGGATAGAGAGAGCAGGATTTTGTTGGTGCTTTTTGTGTATGTGCCCATTGGCATTTCTAAGTTGCTGCTGTCTTCAGCTCCCAGGTCTGGGATGTATGAAGCCCAGAACAAAACCCATCCCAACCCGACTCAACCCAACCCAACCCAATCCAAGGAATGCACCATCATATTGTTCTTCAGGTCTTAAGTTTCCTAGTTGGTTCTGCCTTCTTCCCCCAACATTTTACAGTCTTTTTATGTTTGTTTTACATGTGATGTCCAGGGTTTTCAGTTGTACTAAGCAGGAGGAATAGGGAAAAGTATGTTTACTTTATCTTCCTAGAAGTGGACATCGTTAAATTTTGAGTGTCATTGTCTCATCCTAGACCGACTATCTTCCCAAGGAGGGAAGATGCAAAGAAAGAATAAGAATGTTTATTGAGGGCCTACTGGATGCTGTGTGTGTCCACATGCACAAGTTCATTGAGGTCTCACAACTTGGTGAGGATAGGTTTATTACTCCCATGTTACGGATAAGGATAACTTGAGGCTCAGAGAGAATAAATTCAGGCTGGTAGGAGGGGCTGGGCTGGCCTTGAGCCTAGGCTTTCTGACTTCAGGACACATGACATTTGTACTAGAAGTCACTCAGCAGCTAAAATCTGGATTTGCTACTGGCACCATAGGCCTAAAAATGTTCTTTGTAACTTTCCTCCTCCTTTAAAAAGTGTTTATTTTTGTTTTAACTTTTTATTATGAAAATCTTCAAAGGCATAGAAAAGTAGAAAGAATAGTACAATAAACATTTATAAACCCACAATCTACATTCAACAATTGTTAACATTTTTCCATATTTGCTTCGTCTATTATCTTTTTTGCAGAACCATTTTAAGGTAAATTACAATATCATGGTATTTACTCCTTTGTCAGCATACATTTAAAAAAAAACCCCACATTTTTCTGCATGATCACAAGGATGTTATTGCAATTAACACAATTAATAATCTCCTAATATCTTCTCATACCCAGTCCATATTGAAGTTTTCTCTATTGTCCCCCAAATGTCTCTTATAGCTGTTTTTCCCCAAAACCAAACTCCAGTTAAGAAGCATGCGTTATTGCTTTGGTCATTTGGTTGCTTTGCCCTATCTAATCTGGGTGGATTGTTTCTAACCTTTGAAGAGTCTTGTGTGGAGGGGAGATGCTTGGGGTCAAAGCTGCGACTGCCTGACTCAGTTTCCCTCTGGGGTCTTCTGGTCAGAGTCCTCCTTGGGATCATGTCCTTCTTGCAAGCACACAAGTTGTGGCACAGGAGAGGGCCTGAGAGGCCACCCCTCGTGTACTCACAGTGTACATTTAGGGCAGCTTACACCTTGTGTACCAGCTCCTGCCCTGGGACACCCAAGTCTGACAAGAGGGCCCAGTTGCCAGTTCCAAATGAAAGAGCAAAAATTGACTCAGGCTGCTCTCGTGAGAAAACAGAGTGGTGGGTGCAATTCAAAGTGACTTTTCCCTTCCGCCACGGAGAGTGCATCGTGTTCTGTAAGTACTGCACAGTGTCCTGCATGTGAGGCTGGCCCTTGGAATCACTGGATCCGTGCTCTCTGATCTCCACAAAGGTCTCAGCCCCTGCCCCGCGTGGGGACGGCGGGATGCGCAGGCCCAGGCAGGTGGGATTGCGGAAGGAGCTTTGGGAGTACTAGGGGTGGGCAGAGAGGCGGGGGTTAAGGTATGTGGGTATTGGGGCTGACGTCTGTGAGTTAGGGCTCCTGAAGCCCCTCTTCTCAGATGGTGGACTGAGGATGAGGAAGCTGTTCTGTGTGGGGCTTTCTTTAGCCAAGACAGGATGTGGGCTGCGGGTGGGGGGATAGCGACTGTCTCACACGCCAGATGCCTCTGGGCAGCTCCTTCAGGCCCTTGGGGGTGGAAGGACCAGGTCACCAAGGCTGAAAGAAAGTGGCGTCTTTCTGTAACTATTCACGTGTTATCTCTATGTGTCCGCCTCAGTGCCACCTGGGCTGGGCCATCTCCCTCCGACAGGGCACTTGCCACCCCTTGGGGGCCAGAGCTTCAGGAGAGGGAAGCGCAGTCCTGCTCCGCAGTCAGTCCTGAGGGAAATACAGCCACAGGCACAAAGGAAGCTTCTGGAAAGGGAAGGACTCCCTCAGAATTCTGTGTTGGGTGGACAGTCGGGGATCAGGGATGCTGTTGCTCAGAGACGTGAGGAAGGAGAGAGGGTGGGGCGGGCAGGATGTGGGGAGCCGGAGGCAGGTGCGCCGGGGCCGGGCTGCCCTCGAGGCTGTGGGGGCTGGGGAGCAGCGTGCCAGGCCAGCGGCAGCGTGCTCTTTCCCTCTGGAGGGGCCGGGGCACTCCCTGCTTCCTCATTGTGTCTGAGTGTCTGTTGCCAAGGAGAACGGGCCTGACCTTAGCACGGAGGCCATCGTGCCCACTCGCCACGGGCACAATTGCTTTCCGCTGCCATTAAATATTTCACTGTAAAGGCACAGGGGGCCAGTGGGCTGCCAAGGAGGCACTGAGCATTGATTATGCTAATGGCTGGTGGCCGGGTGGAGGGTGTATGTGGGGCATGTGTATGCTGTGTATGTATATACGTGTGCACGCACATGATGGGTGTGCACTGTGTGGTAATTATGTGTGCATGTGTGGGGAGTGCACATGTGTGTGCATGTTTGTGGTATGTGTGTGAGTGAGTGTGTGACGTTAGGGAATCAGTACTTACCCTGGCTTAAGGACCCCATCTGCCGTTCCTTTTTCCTGGAGTTGTCTTCTCCTGGGACCCTGGGAAGAGCCACCCCACCCCACTGGGAAGAAGGTTTTCAACCACAGGGAACATTTCAGGGTGTTAAAACATCACATGGGAGAACAGCGTCAGGGCAGGGAGAGGCGGCACCATGGCAGAGGGGCGGTGGCCCTTTTGTAAGACTCCCCGCCCTGCTGTGTGGCCGTGGCTTTACAGCCCCTTTCTTCACGTCTCATCCGGTAATGGCGCCCCACGCAGCACTGCTTGGCCTCCGTGCCCATGTGCCTGTGTGCCTCACCTGCGCTTTTCTCCCTGGTGTCTCCTACCCTCTCTAGGGAGATCCTCCCCTACCCTTGACCCTTCTGAGAGCGACTGGGGTGGGGGCTTCCTCTGCAGCCTGGGAACAGACTCTCTGGCCCCACCTTTAGCCAGGGGAGGAGCAGGGAACAGGGAAGGGTGGCAGTGGAGAAGGGGGCTGTGACCCTGAGGCTAAGGCCTGAGGAAGAAGGCGGTGAGAGAGATGGGGGAGCCAGGGTTGGATGGGATGGGGGGCAGTGTGAACCTTGGGCTCACTGGGTCCAGGGCGTCATGGATGCCGGTTACCCAGGCTGTGAGGACTTCTGTTCTGGGCCTGTCATCGCACACCTAAGGCTGCTCCTTTGAGACCCTTTCCTTCTGACCCTGAGTCACATGGAGGCCATCTGGTCCTGACTGTGCCCCCTCCCCGGATGAGGTGTACATGCAGGGGCAGCCTGCGTTTATGTCTAAACACTTCTGTTTGGCAGTGGGGAGGGTTCAGGGACGCTTTGGAGCATGGTAGCAGTATCCCTAGGGACAACCTGGCCTCACCCAAGACTCCATAGAAGCATGCTGGGATCCTGGGGCTAGAAGGAGCCTTTAGAGGCGATCCACCAGCCCCCTACCTGCAAGTGGACCTGCTCTTACCACCCCCCACTACTGAGCCCCCTGGAGTAAGGAGTCTCCCTGCTTTGTGGTTTAACTGCCATGCTCAAAGGAAAGTTCTGCGTTAAGTCTAACTTCACTCCTTCCTGTTGCAGTACAATCCCTTTTGAGTCTGGATGCTGGTGGAGGTAGGGACTGGCTGCCGCTGTGACAGCCCCTTTGCTGCCTAGCCCAGGCTCTGTCACTCATGTTCCAGGGGGTCCTGGAACTAAGAGGGGTTAGGGTAACTGACGATAAGAGGTAAGACCCCTGAATTACTAGGGAAAATAACTACCCAGGAAAAGCACCATCATTTCTCTAGGAGAAATCATACCTGATTATCCCCTAGAGATTTTTACAAGGAGTAGAAAAATGCTGTAAGCAAACCAGAATCGATACTTGCAATACCGATTTCAAAGCAGTCTTTGGGTTCACGGTGTAAGCTTTAACAAGAAAAACACTGTTTGTTTTTGTAAATGTAGAAGTAAAAATCGTTCTTTGTAGAAAACTAGACAAACACGGAAATGTATAAAATAGACAACCCCAATCAGCCATGATCCCATAACGCAGGGTCTGGCTTAGTGCCGGACACGTCCGGAGGGTCAGTGAAGGCTTGCTGAGCCGGTCAGTGAGGCAGAGAAAGCCTACGGGAACATTGTTGTATGTTTCTTTGCAGGCTTTTTTTTTTTCTATGCATGTTTACATATACATAGTTGAGATTATACTGTATATAGATTTGTGTATAGGCCTGCTTTTACATTTGATCTTATAGCATGAGAATTTCCCCATGTTATTAGGAATTTCTGGAGGATATAATTTTTTTTTTTTCTGAGACACAATCCCTGTCTGTCGCCCGGGCTAGAGCAGGCTAGAGTGCCGTGGCTTCAGCCTAGCTCAGTACAACCTCAAACCCCTGGGCTCAAGCGATCTTCCTGCCTCAGCCTCCCGAGTAGCTGGGACTGCAAGCGCTTGTCATCATGCCTGGCTAATATTTTTTTTTTTTCTATTTTTAGTAGAGATGGGGTCTTACTCTTGCTCAGGCTGGTGTGGAACTCCTGAGTTTAAGTGATGCTCCCGCCTCAGCCTCCCAGAGTGCTAGAATTACAGGGGTGAGCCACCTCGCCCGGCCGGATATAATTTTTAATAGCTGCATAATAGACCATCTTGTAGATATACCAATTTTTTTTTTCTTTTGCCAAACCCCTGCTGATAGATATTTAGATTGTTTCTACTTTGGGATACATTATATAACATTTCAAGGGACTTTTTTTGCATTGTTGGTATGTCTTAACTACACAGTTGCCATCATAAGCAGAGGCCCAGGGCCAGGGCCTGGGCCTGGGCTGTGGGAGCCTCTAGAACAGCGGGGGAGCATGGTCCAGGCCTAGGGGAAGGCCAGCCAGTGTGCAGGGGCCTCTGAAACATCCAGCCAGGAGACTGGGTGGGGAGCAAGTGGAGGCCTGAAGCAGACCACACTGGAGCAGAGATTTGAGGGAAGTGGAGGCTAGAAAAATACTCAGGGCAATAGGACTGGGGGTGACAGGAGAGAAGGGTAGGAGATGAGCAGAATATTTTCAGCAATGACATCTACAGTTTTTGGATTATCCATTGCCCTTCATAAAACAAGTTTTGAGCTCTACTCCAGTATATATAAATTTATCAATAAAGTATACACGTGTACTACCTATCAATGCATACTGAATATTTAATAAAAACTATTTTTCTCTTTTTAGATATACAAATAGGAGATTTAATTTTTTTCCCCTGTGTGCCATGGATTCCTTGCTCACACGCTTTTGGAGAACACCTGCCGTAGAGGGTGGGAGGTGGAGCTCAGGCCGGGCAGAGGTTGCCGGGCCCCTGTGCTGTCCGGGGGACATCCAGGTGGAGAGAAAGGGGTCCCTGGGCGGATTCGGAGTCACACCCAGTGGGTTACTCCAGAGATGATTATTTAACATTCTTATACATGATTTGAAAGTCAATATTCAGTGACTTCAGTGAATGAAGCTTCAGGCTTGCTGATGACGTTGAAATCTCACGGGTGGGAAAGTGCGAAGGTGGGACAAAGTCAGCTATGGGGGGACTTGAAGAGCTTTGTGGATGATCAGAGAAATGGTGGATCAGGAGCAAAGTGAGCGATGTAAAGAAATGTACATATAGCAGCCAGCGGTTTCCAACCGGGGGTCCCTTTAAGAAGTATACCCAAAATTTCAAAAAGAATCTCCCCCCTACCCCACCCTTGAACATTTATCTATGTTAAGAGACTGTTTTTCTCTGCTTTTATTTGAATTCTGTCAAGTTCACATGGTAGGGAGTTTTCACGCTGGTCAGAGCTCTTAATCGGTAGTTATGAATATCTTTGATTAATTTAAAGTTGGAAAAACTATTTCAGTTATTTCTTGATAAATGTAACTTGTTCTGTGGGCAAGGTTTCTGGAAACCTGGGGTCCTTGTTGGGGGGTAGCTAACGGAGACTTCATTAATGGGGTGTTTTTTAGAGGAATTGTTGAACTCCTGCTAGGATGTGAGACTCTGAGCTACCCATTAAGACACATAGTGAAGGACAAAGGAATTTTGGAGACTTTATAAATGTAGTTGAAACCTAAAAACATCAGCTCTGTGAGCGGCAATGTCCCCACAGGCAGAGAAAATTTGCATTTAATGAACCTGGAGATGAGACTGAATATATTGCCCTACTGAGATGTCACAAAGCATTGGATTGTCAGATCAGACTCTCATGAATCAGATCTTGCCCAGTAGTAAGATTTACTAATAATTTCCAGAATACAAGTGATCAGGAAGTATAAATGAAATAGACAGAGGTTTGGGACCACTAAGCATCTCACCAGGGCCTTTTCCCCTACTTCTGGACCCCCTCTGCCCAGATTTACATGGGAGGTCTTTAAGAATGGTGTGTGGCTACATTACTTACACAGAAAGGAGCTTTTGGTTTTGAAAAATCTCCAGTTTATGCTCAGATAGTTACATAGCGTATGTGACAAAGGGATCCATGCTCCATAAATGCATAGGTTTCCGTATTTATTTACCGTAAGCAATCCTAGACACCCATTCCACAGAGAAGGACTTAACAGTTAGCATACAGCGTTGGTTTATTTCCGGAGATCTGTTGTTAGCATGTTTACTAGGTTTGACAAATCATCACCTTTCTTTCCTAGGACTTGCCTGCCCCCAGCTTAACCATGTCCTTTCCAGGAAACCCCATCAATCCATGATCCATCTACAGTTGCCACAGGCAATAGTTTTTGGTCTTAGTCACCTTAATTCCTGATTGAAAGTAGATGGAGTGAATCCTACATTTCAGGGAAGTCACAAAATAGCCGTGCTTTCCACTCTAAACCTGTCTGCACCCAAGTAGGTAGAGAGAACGTTTCAAGCACAAATCTATTGCAAGTTTCTTCCTACCGCTGCTTAAAACACTTCAATAGCTCCTATCACTCTTGGGATAATGTCCCAAATCCTTGATATGGGCCCGCATGGTCTGCTACCTGCTTGCCTTCCCAGCCTCAGCCTGCCACCCCCTACTGGTTTTCCCTGAGCTCCAGCTACAGGGTCTTCTTTTAGTGTTCTGAATATTCTTTGCTCCCTCCTGCCTCAGGGCCTTTGCACATACTGTTTCCTCAGCTTGGAAAGCTTCTTTCTACCACTTACCCTTCTCCTCCTCCTCTGGCAGGTCACAGCTTATACTGACATCTCTTGAGCCTCATGTCACATCCTCTCACCCCCACGTCTCACTCCAGCCCCTGCTGTGGTCACTAATTCCGTATAGGCTTTGACCAGCTTTGCACAGATGTAACCTGCCAGGCCCCACCTTGGCCTGTTGTACATATTCTTGCTTCCTGTCCCAGGGCTTTTCTGACACAGGTGAGAGACCCTTAAGGGAACCCATACACTGATACAGACATGCAGGGAAGTTAACACCAGTGTGGCTGTCCTTAGCCAGAGGGGACAACAGTGATGGGTAAATGCTTCTCCGTTTCATTTCCTAGGTGGACACTTTTGAGACCCTCCTTGGAAGTCCCAGGAGAATTGAGCCCAGATGCCTGTAGCACTGGCCTCCTCCACAGTGTGTCCTTGCCTCAGCTCTCCTCCTCTTCAACCTCGCTCTTGCCCTCTGGGATCGCCTCCCCAATACACTACCCACACGCATGCCTTCGTCTCAGGTTGTGCTTTAGGGTTTTTAGCTCAGGCTAAGGCACAACTCAAGTGTCACTTCCTTAGGGAGGCCTTCAAGAACCACTCAGATAGGTCAAGTCCCTGGTATTTACTCTTGCTATTCAAGGATCAACTGTAAATGGATTATAGTTAGTCGTTAAATACTTATGTAAGTATTCTATTGTATTATTCTCCTAGAGGACTGTAAACTCCTGAGTTTAGGGTCTGCACCTACTTTGCTTGACATTGTACCTCTTGTTCTTAACAGTGTCCGGCACATAGTAGGTGCTTAACAGATTTCTTTTGCATGAATGAATGAATGAGGTGGAAAGATTTTGAAAGGATTGAGGCAGTCGTGGGTGTCAAATTGGGCAGCCGTGTTAACACAAGTGACTCTGCTTCAGTCTGGGCCCCCGAACAGCTGAGGGAGGATATGATCACGACACATAGAATCACAAGGGATTTAGAGTCAAAGAACAGACTTTTTGCCGTAATCAAAAGGTACCCAAGGGCCTTCATGCAATGTTAAAATGGTGTATTTAGCACGAATCCTACCTTCGTATACTGACAGTTTGTTAACACGTGGTACTAATCTGAAAATAGAAATGCATTTAAAGATTTATGTTGATTCAGGGATTGTTTGGTTCACTCCAATGAGTATTTCCCAGTTGCAGGAAGATTGAGATATTTGGGAGTGTCCTTGGCATTGCCTTGGTGCTGACCCATGGGACAGCCCCTCTGGCTGCCGAATAATTAACGGGCCATAAGGGGAGGCTGCTCTCGAGTGATTTCTGCCCCTGCCTGTCCTTAAGGCCAGCACTGCCCCCCATTCTCTGGTGATAGTCACACCACAGTCTTGCCAATAGGGCTTTTTAGCAGGTGGAAAATACTTTCACACACATTATTTTATTTAACATTTTCACACCTCATTATTATCATCACTCCCATTTTAAAGATGAGGAAACTGAGGCTTAGAGAGGTTAAATTACTTGCCTTATGGCTCCTAGCTAGCAGGTTAAGAAGGAAGTATTAGAAAGCAGGTTTTCTGACCCCACATTTTATTTCCTTGGTGTCTTAGGGCGGGTTCCCTAGAAGCAGAGCTAGAGACAGATCTGTGAGCAGGTGGTTCATTGAGAGAGCGCTCTTGGGAGGCGTGGGAGGGAGGAAGTTGTACGTGGGGGCTAATCCAGCCTGATCGGAGGGAGCTCCGCAGTGGAAATTGTACTGCAGTCTCCGTCTTGAAACACGGGAGCTGGGCTTTTGTGCCCTGGTCCTTGTCAGCCCTTGGCCACACTGGGACGGGCTTCCAGGAGCCTCCTACTCAAGGCAGCTTCCATGACCTGAGGACGGTCCGACAGAGCAGATGGCAGCAGGGGGTGGACATAGCAGATGGCAAAAGGGACTCCAGGAGACCTGGGAAGGCACATTTGTGACAAAGGGTCAGAAAAATGGTGGCCAGGGCACAGTGAGGTCCTCCTGGGAGCAGCGGCCTTGGTCCATGCGAAGCGTGCGGAGCGCTTTGGGGAGAACTGAAGAGCGCCACTCTTGCGTGCTCCTCCCATGTTGAGAACCGGGTGGCACCTGCCACTCCTAAGTGTCCCAACTCTTTGAACTTCGAAGGTGTATGTCTAGGCAGGGCTTGTGTGTGCACGTGTGCGTGCATCCCATGTGTGGAGTGACCGGGCCAGTCTGTTATTTTTCAGATGAACACTGGCACTTGTCCACTCGAGTGAACTCCCTGACCTGACTCATTTGGCGGGACACTGGTTTATGTGCCAGTTTGAAGAATCCAACAGGAAGAACACAGAAAGACCCTGGGGTCCTCGTCTCCCTCTGCAAAAGCTGAGTTACAATTTAGTGAGGAGTTTTATCATTGCCCTCTCTTTCTCTTTCATTGTCTACCTCTCTACTTTCTAAAACAAAACAAAACAACCCCAAAAAACTCTCCTTCTATATTTCTGGTTTGACTGATGTGTTGCTGCTGTCCCTGGATGGTACTATCTTCGGGGATAGGAACCTCCCTTAGATTGGGGACCCCTCCAGAGGGGAGGCAGGACTGAGGCTCCTCCTCCAGGCTGGTAGTTCTCTCGGGGCCAGGACCTGGCAGGAGCTCCCCCATGGCAGGGGCTGTGTCTTTCCCATCAGACCCATGTGTCTGGCAAGGAAACTCTGGGTCTCTCCCATCAGACAGGGAGCTCCCTGCAGGCAGAGTCTTTCTCTGCTTTCAGACTGGGAGTTTCCCGGAACAGGGGCTGTGTCTCCCCCATCAGACAGGGCGCTCCTTTGGGGTAGGAGCTGTGTCTCCGCTGTTGGACTGGCGTCTCTGGCAAGGCAAAGCTGTCTGGTTCCTCCTCGGCGAAGCAGGGCCCGTTGGTGGTGGTGGGGACTGGTTGCCATTGTCCTTCCATCGGGCTATGAAAAGCAGAGACTCTCATTTCCAAAGCCAATTCCTTTCTGGGTGAGGGAAGCTGTGAGCCATTTAACTGTTTTAAGAAGCAGCAGCATTTTTTTAGCCTCTGGGTCTTTTCTTGGATCAGGAAGAAGAGGAGAAAACAAACAGAAGTTCAGGGTATCCTTTGGTGACCAGGGGCTGTGAATGGGCCGTGGAGGCCCCCGCCAGGCGGGACACTCTGGCACTGCACCAGCGCAAGCGCACGAAGGAGAGGGATTAGGACCTGGTCCCTCTGATGAATAGAAAATGGCTTTCTTTAGAGGGTCTCTGCCTGGCAACGATGGGGGTCCAGGGGCTGTCCACTGAGACAGCTGGACCTGTTCCATGAGCCTGGCCGGCTGGGGGATGTCACACTGCCACCTTTCCCTTTCTTCCTTCTTGTTTAAACCTGCGTGTTCTGCTCCTGTGGCCTCGGGCTCTGCCTTGTCCTGTATCAAAGCCCGCCCTTGCACGCTCTCCACGCCTGAGGACGGTGGGTAGGACGCATCCTCCCATTTTGAAGATGAAGAAACTGACAGCCAGGGAGGTTCAATAACTTGTCCCATGGGCTACACAGCTAGGAAGTGACAGAGCTGGCATCAGAACACAGGGTGCCCCAAAGCCCACGCCCTTTCCTCTCCATCGTGCCACCTCCAGGCACCCTTTTGCCAAGTGGATAGCTAGTACCAAATCATAGAATCATTTGATATTTGTGATATTTAAGGAGGCAGGGTGGTATAGTGCAAAGGGCCCCACACCAGGGCTCAGAAGACTTTACTACTGGCTGATGATTTTAAGTGAGTCACTTAGGTTCAAAGGACCAGGCCTACCTACTATTGTATACAGTGGTGGCTAAGAGCCTTATAGGCTGGAGGGCAAATCCCAGCTCTGTTACCTTTTAGCCCTGTGACCTTGGACAAATTATGTAGCCTTCTGAACCTCAGTTTTTCTCATCTGTAAATTGGGATAATTATAAAACCTACATTCTAGGATCTTTATGAAGATTTTAGCATCATGCCTTATCTACAGTAAGCCCTCAACATTGGGGGAGCTACTGTTTAGTAGGCCTTCTTATTAAGAGCCCAGGCATCAACTGGGGTCCCCCAGGTCCTCGAAATCTGGATAAGCCATACCCCATGTCATTCCCACACCTTCCTCAAAGTTTCTAGGAATGGGCAATGATATGAGGGTCCTCTGAACTGGGTTGATGGCTCGGTCTGAGGCTGCCTTGACCCCAGGGACTCTCACTGTCACCTCATCCCTCATCAGTCTTAGGCCTCACCCCATCTTGCTTTCCCGTCTCCTCCCGAGAATG
This sequence comes from Lepilemur ruficaudatus, assembly GCA_963574885.1. Classification (NCBI taxonomy): domain Eukaryota; kingdom Metazoa; phylum Chordata; class Mammalia; order Primates; family Lepilemuridae; genus Lepilemur; species Lepilemur ruficaudatus. Next base: position 21,512 of record CAUYRT010085961.1, on the reverse strand, counting down.
AATCAGACCATTGCTGTCCCCTGGCACCGTCCCAGTGGTTCCCCTCTGTGGTTGCCTGGCCATAGTGCCTTAGACCCTCAGAGTCCAGGTCCCCCAAGCAATATATCAAAGGCTTTTCTTCCCCCCAGAGACAGTTACCTCCCTAAGAGGAATTCTGGTGCCGGCAGTTAAGATAATGGATTTTTCCACTCAACTATGTGATGCAGAGCCTCAATTGAAACCCCCATGTAGGAGCTTAGAGTCAGGAGGGACCTAAAAGTCAGCTGAATCTTTTGTGCTTTGGCCTTGAGAGTGTGTCTATAATCAATTAAATCGCCCTTCCGAGGAGCAGGCCTTCCTGCAGCCTGGGTGCCGACATGACTGTGGTCCCCCTCTGCGAGATGGGACAATAAAATAGGGTTTTTGTTGTTCATTTTTGGGGGGTGCTGGGGAACAGCTAAAACAGTGAAATTGCTCTGTCCCTCCTTCAGCAGCAGCCCCTGCATCTTGCATCCAGCCTCATTTGGGGAAGAAACTGCTTTTCCTCCACCTTTGGAAGTCTGACCAGGCTACTCCTCATCTCCAGCAGGTCCTCTGCAGCCTGCGGCGTAAAATCTCCCCTGCGAACACTCCGGGAAGCCTGATGTTGGATTGGAATACAATTGCAGCAGGAGGGACAATAAATAAGCCAATTTATTTTATCTCACCTGCTTGGAGTTGGGGGTCTTTTTTGAATTGAAACAAGCAAATTTATGCAAATTACATGCAAATTAGAGCCTTCCTGGACTAATGGAAAGGAAATTGAAGCTCTGGGTAGTGCCCAGGGCCGGGCACGGGTGTGTTGTGAATCTCAGCGTGCCGTGGAGGGTCGGTGCATGGAGTCACCGGGGATGGTGTGTGTCCTGAGATCCGGGGTGTGTGTGTGGGGGCTGTGAGTTCATCTGGAGTGTCGCTCTGGAGGTCTCAGGTGGGCAGGGATCTCAGACAGGTCTGGCATTTTGAGGGGTGCTATCATGGTCACCCACAACCCTTCTTCCCCTACTCCTTGCCGTTTGTACCTACCAGAGACCCTGCTTGGTTTAGTTTCCAATGTGTTGGAGGAGGGAACCCGCCCCCCCCCACATTCCCTCCTTGGTCACAAAGGGCGCAGTTCTATTCTTTGTCCATGGACATTTGGCATCTTTCTTTGGACCTTTCTCCAGTACTTTAGAAAAGCCTGACTTAGTGTCTACCCTAAATCCTTCTAGCTGCAGCGTAGTCTAAGTCATTGTGTTATCATCCTAAATGGAGACAGATGAGCTCAGGGGTCCTTAACTGTGGCTGCACACTGGCATCAGAGGGCCTTAGACATACTGAGAGCCCGATTTGATTGCTCTGGGGCTCACACAGCCTTCAGGATGTTGAGAGCTTCCTGATGAGTCCAGCGTGCAGCCTGTTTGAGAACTGCTGGCCTAACAGGTCACAGGCTTCGTACGCTAACTTTACAGGAGGGATTTGATGCCCCTTGTCTTCCTGTTGCTCCTTGCAGTCATAAGGCCCATTCATTGAGCACCTACTAAGTGGCAGGGGCCTTAGATACATCATCTCCTGCAATCCTCTCAACAGCCCTGAGAGGGAAATTCCAGCTCCCTCTTTTCCATGAGGAAAGTGAGGCTCAGAGAAGGGAGGTTTCTTTCCCAAGGTCACTCAGCAGGGAGGCAGCAGAGGCAGGATTAGAACCAGGTCTGTCCAATTCCAGAGGCTTCTTGCTCCTACTGTTCCTCCCGCTGTCCTTCCTTGGTGTTTTGTCCAGCAGAGCTGGGAGGGGAAGGGGCCTCTGCAGGCCTTGGGTCCAGGCTCCGGCCTGGGTTTATTGATTATCAGCTTTGTGACCTTGGGCATAAACCTCCCTGAGCCTCGGCTTCTCCACACACACCATGGCAGCAGCAACGCAGGCCTCGCGACAGTTGTCAGGATGAAATAAAAACGAGAAGGTGCTCTGCGAACCGTGCAGTGTGACACCCATATTAATCCTGTTTATTATATTCCCCTTCCCCTGGCGAGGGTGCCACTGTCCACTTCCCCGAACCCCCCACCCCAGCCTGACACACTGAGGGGTTTTGAAACTTGGATTCCTTTGGCCTCCCCTCCGTGCCAGAGGATTCCACTTAATCCTCCACGCTCTGCAGAACACAAGTGACTGTCTCCCTGGGAGAGCGGGCCAGTAATTAGGTTAAATAATTTAAAGTAACTTTTAATTTTTAAATAATTCTAATTTGCATTTGCACAATTTACTTTTCTTCTCCCCCCATCGTTCCTCCCCCACCCCTCACTGCCTGCCTTGTATTATTTGTTTGTTTAAAGTTGTTATTTTTTTTTCTGGATAACCAATTTGCTCAGAATGGCAACTAGCCAGCTCGACTCAGAATAAGCACAGATTGTAAGGCGAAGGCAGGAGACAAAATCTGCTGACTTGGAAACATCTGAAAGGCAACTTTGCCCAGCCCTGCAACCCCCTTTGGGAAGGAAAGATAAAGAAAAAATGCACATGCAGTTAACTTTGGATTTTCTGCAAGGGCGTTCACTCGGTGCTCTCGGTGGCGGCTGGGAAAACCCCCAGAAGGTTGCATGGGCGCCCTGGGTAGACCAGGGCCCAGTCCCTGCGGGGAGGAGGAAGGGCCCGGAGTCTGCGCATTGGGTTCAGGTCCCGACACCCACCGGTGCTCACAGCTGCAGGGCCTCCAGCAAGCCAGACCCTCCCTCTGCTGCCCAGCAAGCGGGCACAGGAGAACCGACCTCCCGGCGTGAGGCTGCAGTGAGCGCATGTGCTGGAAGGTCCGGCAGGGTCCGACCACAGCAAATGCTCTCCGAGTGGGGTCTGTGACCCACGAGCACAGGGAGTTAGGGCTTTCAGGGCTGAGAGAGACGGCTGATGCCCTGCCAAGGTCTTTGTCTTTCCTCCTTTCTTTTCAGGTCAGAAGTGTTCATAAAATTTTATTTAAAAAAATTTTTTTTATTTGGAAATCATTTCAGACTTACAGAAAAGTTGCAAAAATAGTAGCAAGAATTTCTTTGTATTTTTTACCTTTCTCTGTCTCTGACTCTCTCTCTATATATAAACATATATACATACATATATATATACACACACACATCAAATCTCCAGTGGTTCTCAACAAGAAGCAATTTGGCCCCCCAGGGGACATTTGGCAATCTCTGAAACAATTTTGTTGTCACAACTGCGTGAGCTGGGGGCTGGCTGCTCCTGCACGGTGGGTAGAGGCCAGAGCTGCTGCTGAACATCCTGCAGCACTCAGGACGGCTGTCCACCCCCGCCCCAACACAGAATCGTCCAGCCCTGAGTGTCCGTAGTGGCCAGGTCGAGAGAGTGTGTGCGTGTGTGTGTGCGTGTGCATACTTGTATATCTGAACAGCTTCATACTTGCAGACACGATGCCCCTTCACCCCTGAATATTTCAGTGTGTATTTCCTAAAAGCAAGGGCGCTCTCTTACATAACCACGGCTCAGTTATCAAATCGTGGAGTTGACGGTGATGTGGGGAGGCCAGGTTTGATGCTGGCTGGGGGTCTGCAGGGAGCACACGGGCCGCGTCGTTAATGGACTCAGACGTGGAAGTGGACAGAAGCTTGGGCTCTGTTCTGTCAGGATCGAGCCACATGACCTTGGACAATCTGTTGTCATTTTTCTCCTGCTCCACTGCCCCGCTCCGAGGGTTGTGGATGAGGGGAAGTGGGTAATAGGGGGAGAGAAAGCACTTTGCAGGTGAGTACACAAGATTGCTATGACGCCACCGGCCCCACCTGGAGCCTTCCTGCCTGCATGCAGGAAGGAGCAAGGTATGAGGGCAGCCTCCCTCCCGGCTGGTCCTTGTTTGTAAAGCTCCAGCTGTGGCCAGTCTTGGGGATGTTGACAGGGCTCCCACTGAACCACAGAGAGCAGGTGGCTGTGCCCCAGCAGACAGTGAGCTCCATGTGCGGGCAGGAGGTGACAGGGACCTGGGAAGACTTGCTCTTTCTGTCCTGTCATAGAGAGAGGGACAGGAGCGATGGAGCTGGTGCCACTGAAAACAGAGAAGTGGTTGGCCAGACGTGTTCCTAGATTCCAATTTCTCTCAAGAAATGCTTCGTTTTTCACTGAAAAGTCTTTTGTAACCTCCATGTTGGAATTGTCCCAAGACAACATGTTTTAGGATTGGAATTGGAAAGAAGAAACAAACATTTATTAACTGCTTTCTATGCATCAACACTCTCATATATTTCATCTTATTTCATTCTTCTTTGTATCTTGAGAGATAGTAATTAATACATTTGTTAGGAGAGGAAGCTGGGGCTCAGAGAGGTTAAGTAACTCACCTAAGGTCACACAGCTGGCAAGGGGCAGAGCTAAAATTAAAATGTAGATGGGACTTACTTTAAAGCCAGTGCTGCCTCTGATTTAAGGCTTGGCTCAGCCATCACCAGCTCTGTGACCCTGGGCAAGTCTCCTAACCTCTCTGAGCCCTAGTTTCCTCTTTTGTAGACGAAGATAATTGTGTCTGTCCTAGCTGCCAAGTAGCACAGACAGAAAGTGCTGTATAACTGTCGATCAGTATTTTGTTCTTAGCGTGAGGGGGATTCACCTTTGGGTTTGATTCCCCATCCACTGGGTGAGTCGGGGGAGGCTCGGCGAGGGTCACTGGCTTAGCAGGGTCAGGACCACTCAGTGACAGACACAGGCAGTGCTCTAGAGATGAAGACAGAGAGTACAGGTGGTCAATGCCTTTTCTCGAGCATGATATCCCTATGTGGATAGCTGGCCTGTTCCCTGCTGCCAGCCCCCTTTCTGGAAGCTTCCTTCAGTGACCTCTAAGCCCTCAGAGGATGATGCCAGCTCTTTCCCCTCAGAGGCCGGTTCTGATGGCTTTGGCAGAGAAGGGATTCCTACAGCACCCCACCCTGCAGCTCCTGGCCCCAGAGAGGGCCTACAGCACCCCACCCTGCAGCTCCTGGCCCGGTGATCCAGGGGCAGAGCCGACAGAAGTCACACTGGCTGCTCCTGCTCTGAAAACTCTGGGCTCCAGGGCCACGCTCCAGACCTCGGGGGCAGCTCACCGTGAATCACTCTCTGCTTCCCAGAGGGTCTGTGCTGTTAAACTCCTTCTCTTCCCTGTGACATCTCAAGCAATGAAGAAGCCCGAAAATTATGGGGACTTGTCAGCCTGGGTCCGGAGCTCGTGTATATACATTTATTTCCATGTTCCCATACGCCCCAGTGGAGGCGAACCTGACAAAGAAGGTCCGGAGGACTGTGCCCCGACCTGCCCCAGGTAGCTGCTGAGGTGGTCCTGATGCCTGGGCGGGACTCAGGCAGAGATGACCTGATGCTAACGGAGGTGCCATGGCCCAGAGCAGGGCGGGAGTGACAGCGGCTAGCAGCTGGGGCCTGCGTGGAGTTCTGCCTAGACCCTCTGGCCTCTTGATCCTGGCGGTGTGCTCTGCCCTTTGGGCCCTGGCTGGCCCTGCCCCTGTAATTCCTGGGGTTCTCCAGGGCACTGAGCCTCTGAGACCCCTGCCTGGCTCTGCTACTCCTGACGTGGCCTGGCTGGTGCCTGCTGCGGGCCGGGCACCCACCCCCTGACCTTTGCTGTCCTGGTGTCTCTGGACTCCTGCACTACCTCTCTCTCTTTGAGGTGAACTTCTTCCGTCTCCTGAGACTTTGACAGTGTCTGGGGCGCAAGTCCTGGGGCTTGGCTGACTCATTCCCCAGGCCAGCGAGTGCGCCTCACCAGAGGGGATTTTTGTCTAAATCCAGACTGTCCTCTGACACTTACCTTCCTACTTTTCTGGCACTGCCAGGGCTTAGGATACAAGCCCAGAAGGGAAATGATTATATCCAAACACAGCCATGTTGAAATTGTGAAAAGAAAAAAACCCACAAAAGCAAATGTACTGTTTACTTTATGCAAAGTGTGCTTTGGAAGGAATGTTAAGGATCAGGTTAGACAGGAGGGAGATGAGTTTCTGGTGGAACAGGGGTGTGGGCTGGCTGGGCAGCGCAGGATGAAAGTGGGGTGCAGGGAGTGGGGGTTGTAAATGAGCTGCTGTCCCAAGATCCTAGAACTGCCTTTGCCTACAGATGGCCAAAGCCCCTTTGGAGGGCTCACTAAACATTCTCTCAACAAACGAGTATTTACCGGGTACCTCCCCTGTACCAGGTGCTGTGCTGGGTGCTGGGCTTGCATAGAGGTGAGCAAAGCAGGCATGGTGCCCCCTCCCGGGAGTATTGTGTAGCAGAAGAAGCAAGCACCCATCAGACACTGTGCTGGTGAATGCATGGCGACAGATGCGTGCGGATGGAGTAAGTGCCTGGAAGGGAAGGAAAAGAACATGGTTCTAGGACAGTGTTGTAGAGCAAAGGAGCTTGACTCAGTTTGGGTGGGCTGGTGAGCAGTCGGGGAGACTCTTGAGGAAGGGACACCTGAGCTGAGGCTTGGGGGTGTGTAGGAGTTTACCAGGTGGGGCGTGGGGGTGGGAGTTACAGACAGAGATCCTGAGCAGGTGGGAACGTGGTGCTTTGGGAGGACTACTAGAAAGTCAGCGAGGCAGGGGTGGAGTGTAAGAGGAGAGGGGTGCTAAGGGGGCTGGGATGGGGTGAGTAGATGAGACGCACCCAGGGCACGGTGTGCCTTTTGGTCTTTATACCTGTCCATCTGGAGGAATTTCAAGGGGGGGCTGGGCAGGTCATGGTGGGAGGGTTTGGGGCTGTGGGGTAGAGTGGGGAGGTGGGAGCTGGCAGTGGCACCCAGTCAGATCTGTAAAGAGGTCACCCTGAGCACTTTGCAGAGAGTGGGTGAGGAGAGGAGGGTGAGGGTGGAAGCAGGGCATGGATTCCTGGGGCAGGCCCGGGCGAGATGGTGGCCCCTGGCCCGAGGTGGGAGCTGTGGAAGAGATGGGGTGGGCGGGGGGAATGAGTTCCAGCCCTGGAGAGTAGAGACTGGCTGGAAAACTGTGCAGCTCAGCTTGAAATGCACACAGGCATCTTTAGTGTGGGATGTGTGGGGAGGAAGGCCACCTAGATTCCTTTCTCGTTTTCAGTTCTGTGGAGGTATAATTGATGCATATTAAACTGCACATTTGCAGTGTTACAATTTGATGAGCTTTGACATACGTATACGCTCAGAAAAATGTCACCATGATCAAGATAGTAAATATATCCATTACTCCCCAAAGGTTTCTATGTTAATCCATCTCTCCCCCAAGTCTCACATTCAGGCAACCACTGGTCTGCCTTTTGTCGTTATAGATTAGTATGCATTTTCTACGAGTTTATATAAATGGAAGCATAGTTTATGAATATGTACTCATTTTTTTTTTTGCTTGTCTTCTTTCATGCAGCATAATTATTTTGAGATTCATCCATATTGGACATGTAGACTCTTATCTGGACTTTGTTGCTCAATTTAGTCCTTGTTTAAGTGTCTTAAGCCCTTGCAGCTCAAAGTGAGGTCCGTGGAGCAGCAACATGGGCATGACCTGAGAGCTTGCTAGACATGCAGAGCCCCAGCTCCCCCCACCCCCCAGACCTACTGACTCAAAATCTGCATTTTTAATGAGATCCCCAGGTATGTGCATGCACGTCAAAGTTTGAAAAACCCTGTCCTAAGCCCTCTGGACCTCGCTTTCTTTTCTTTCCTTTCCTTGTCTGTGGACTTTAGGTACAGGGAGCTGAGTTAATTACACTCAGTTAACAGCTCATTGTCACGGTCAGCCTGTGTATGGCCTTTCTTTTGTTTCGTGGCATCTGTTGTGTATTTTCTCCTTCCCCCATCCTCACTTCTGCAGACACCCACTCTGATGTGTTTTGAAATATGTTCTAAAATATGCATGCACTGTATCGTTGTAAAATATGTAGTGTCATTCTGTGTATGTGTTTTAAAATTGCATGCATTTTATTGTGCTACAAATCTTCCATTTCCAACTTTTCTCACTCAACACCATGGGTTTTTTAAAATTTTATAATTGTTTTTTTTTTAAGAGATGGAGTCTTGCCATGTTGCCCAGGTTATACTCAAACTCCTGGGCTCAAACAATCCTCCCTCCTCAGCCTCCTGAGTAGTTGGGACTCCAGGTGCACACCACCATGCCCAGCCTCAACACTGTTTTTGTGATCTACCACATTGCTCTATGCACATCCAATATATGGCTTCTTACTGATGCCCAGTTCTCCACAGTGTTTCTAAAGCCTGTTACTCCTAGAAGGTGAGAGACCCTAAGGACGTCTCCAGCTCCTCTCTACCACAACCAGCTTCATCCCTGTAGGCTGAACCTGAGTCTCCATCTTTGTAAAAGAAGTGTCTTGGACTAAGTGACCCAAGTTGCCTGCAGCTCTAACTTCAGTCGCTTATTTTGTAAGAGGAAAGACCATGGAGGGTTGCAGGCCTCCAAACTGTCAGGCAGAAGATCTGAACAGTTATGTTTTCCTTTGAGTTAAGTTTGCGGCTGACATCGTGCATGGTCTGAAATCCTTTGATAGTCAGAGTCCCTGAGACCTTCTCTTTTCCCCTGGGCTCTTGAAGTGCCTTAACTTCTGAAAAAATTTTTCCCTGTGAATAATACACCAGCTGCTCCAGGGAGCTGAGCGTTGCACCAGTTTGCAGGTCTGTTTAAAATCCCGATTCTGCAGACTCCTAAGAAGGGAGTGACAGTTCCTACTCCTGTGTAATCATTTATAGATCAGGTAATGATTTCCCTCTTGCCTTAATGACAGTTCTATTCTTGGGAGAGCTGGTCAGCTTGTCAAATACTGCTGACGTTCCCTCTGGTGTGGGCCCCGAGATCAAATGCCCAGACACCGTGGCTCTACCCGCCATTCCTTCTTACCGCTGGCATCTATAACTGGCGGGAAAAGTCACTTCCTTCAAAGGAAGCTCGGGACTTGTGAGTCAGGGGAGCAAGCTCATGGCATGAGGACTGCCAGACTCTGTTTGCCTTTGGTCCTGAGCCCATCGAAAGGCATGCCTGCCTCCCTCCCAATTCTGCATGCTGGCTGTCCTTGGAGGGGCTGCCTTGCAGAGGGGACGCTGGGGATACAGGGCTGTGGGGGGCCATTCTGCTGTGGGTGAAGGGGCCACTCAATGACTTTTTAGTGGAATTCAGCAATTTAATGAGACTACCATGTGCTGGTTTGTTGGGGCGTAGGGCAGAAGATCTGGCTCATTGCCTAAGAGGACGTTCCTCTAGGAGAATTTCAATGGAACTCTTCCTCGTTTGGGGACAAATGGGTCAGTGCTTGTGGAACTCAAAGGATGGGAAGTCAGTTCCTCTGGACGCTGGGAAGTGAGCTCTGCTCTCAATTAGTGGGCCTGACTAGTGGAAGGCAGATGGAGTGCCCCTCCCCCAGCATCAGCCCTAAATAAAATTTTGATTAAGAGAAACTGGTCTATGTCTGTGGTTCCCAAGGGTGGTCTGTGGACCTGTGCTAGACTCTAGCCAAGTTTTCAAGGATGAGATTAGGAAAATGAGAACAGTATGGTGAGTCCTTCATGAAGCTAAACATATTCACTATTAAGGACTATTTTTTGATTCTAACATTGACATCCTACACCCCTTGTGTTCATGAAATTGGGATGATAGTAGAAGTTACAGCAGAAGATAATACAATATGACTGCTAAGTTCTTATGTGGCAAAATAAACACTTGGCAATTTCTGCCAGGCCTGCTAGTGTGTGTGTACATATGTGTGTGCATGCAAGTGTGCATAGATTTTATTTATCTGTGAACCTCCAAAGCTGAGAACACATGCAACTCTGCAATCAGATAGACATCCATTCCTAGCTTCTCCCCAGAATGAATAGCTAACACTGTATCCAATTTGTGCCTAATGTGTGTTACTTTGTTTCTAATACCAGCCGATTTTTCTTAAGATAAAAAACCTTTCCTTTGGAAAAGGAGCAAATGCCACAAATTAGGTTAGTTTAGCAAACATTTACATTTTTAATGAATATATTCTGTTAAAAATCACGTAAGTTAGAATGTAAATGAGCAGCAGCCGGGAGGAGCTGATGAGTGGTCAGCTGAGGGTAATTGATTCAAGAGGCTCTCTTGCTGTGAGCGAGGGGGTCACAGCCTGGGCCGGTCAGGGGGCCGGGACCATGGACCAGGGCACTTCTGCGGCGTCCCGGTAGCCTCACTATATTTAAATGGAGAGGCAGAGTGAGAACGTAATTAAATTGTGGCTGTAGAGCTAGACAACTTAACTAGAGCCCCCTCATGCTACATGCTCCAGAATTTAATTTTCCAAATAAACTCAGTGTGGCTTTGATGCCCAGGGAGGATCAATAGAATGGAAATTGCTTGCAGTTTCCCCTAAAGTGTTACAATGGATTACTGCTCTCACATTTCTCCTTCGTGCTCCATTTTTTCTGCCAGAGGGAGCCTGGTATTCATTCGAGGCACATACAGATTGAAGAAAGAGAAAAAAAATAAATGAATAAAAAGGGAAACTACAAGCCATGTTCAGGAGGATGAGACTGCATCCTCCTGCCCGTGAGGCGAGGGGTCCTGGGTCACTGCGAAGGAGAAAAAGCGTCCCTGTTCCGCTCCGTGGGGCTGGCCGGGGAGGGGTTTGTGTGTACGACAGGAGATTCTTCTCCCCCTCAGGTCACCTTTCCAAGGAGGCCACCCAGGAACGTGAGCCAAACCTCCCGAGGTGCTGCTGCCTGGAATTTTAGCCTGCTGGTCTGCTCTGGAATCCTGGGAATATTCTAGCTCCTCCACATTCTCTCAGAATAGTGGGGTCAGGGAAGGGTCCCAGCTATCACTGGCTTGCTTGTTCCTTTGGGGCTCGGCTTGCAGAAGATGACTTGTAATCCACAGACTATTTGGAGTTTTCACTTGGATTTTTCGACTCTGGAGCTAACTTTACAGGGTCAAATCTCACGTCCTTGTTGTTTTTTCGGGAGATACCAATGAGCTTATACAGTTGGCAGAAGAAGGCGCTCTTGGTGCAAGGTTCCTGGATCACAGGGTTCCTGCGAGTGAGGGCTTGGGAAACCCTGGCCTGGCTCTGGTCATGGTGGACAGGCGGGATCAGGAGAGTAGGGCAGTGAAATCCAGCAGACCTCTGTGGGGCACAGTTCGTGTGTGTTAGGCACTGTGCATTGGAGGGCAGGGCACAGGGCTGCAGAGGTGAATAAGATGCAAACCTTGCTCTCAAGGAGTTTATAGATTAGACAAGTACCCACATGGCTTTAATTCTTGGCAGGGTAACCTGAGTTGGGGAATCTTAAACTGGATTGAGTATAATCTCCTTATTTTGCATTTGGGGAAACTGAGGCAGGGAGGTGGTTTTTCTCTGTTGCATACACTACTCTGCATTCTAGTGTGCTGTTCCTCTTGGCTAGAGCAGGCTCAGGGGTGTGGCAGCAGAGCAGGGTGTGCAGAGACTTCAGTGCCTGCTGCTGAAGCGCCCTGAGCAAGCTCCCCTCCTCCCCTGTGTGGCAGAGGTTCCAGAATCACCAACCCCTAGAGCAGGGGCTGACAGATTGACCCTGTTTTGAGATGTCTGGAGAGTGAAAGTTCTGGAAAATTAATTAGTGGCAGTAGACACTGACTACCCAGCGGCTACAGGAATTTATGGGGTTTTTGTTTCCATTTTGTCATGGAATAAGTTATCAGCATGTGTGTTGATTGATTTCCTGCTAAGTTCCTAGCTGTCTTTAAAAAAAAAACACTCTTGGAGTTTGGAGTCCCTTGAAGCATTCTAAAGCATTTTAATGAACTTCCTTCCTGAATCACTTATTCTTCTTGGTGTTGTCCCCAAACCTCCCAATCTCTCTCTTGCTTCTGACTTTCAGACCAGCAAGTGCTTGGTCCTTCTGAAGGGCCAGGACCTAGGACCTGGTGAGGCAAGCAAGGCACTAGGGCTGAAACATTTAAGGAGGAGGCACTCGCTCTCAGGGTCTGCAAGTGCAGGGTACGCACCCAACAGTGAGAGCCTCCTTAAACATTTATGCCCTAAGTGCCCGCTTGACTCACCAAGTCCTGAACTTGCTTTTCTGACTCTGGTACACTCTTTCACATTTCAGAAAAAGGCAGCATCTGGGGAGTTCAGATGCAGAGGCGTCATGGATACCAAGTAAGAGAGTCCACAGTGCTCTGAACAGACCAGGGTGAATCCACCCCAAACAGGTATCACTAGGAAGAGCATGTTTCCATTTTGAGGCCTCCTGTCCTGCGTTGACTGGGACGGAACAGGGCACTTACTTGGTCAGTGCTCCCTTCTTTGGCCTGTTTGGTTGCCAAGGCAGAGCCTGTCCCCAGAGAAAAGCCCTCAGAAAGGCAGCTGAGTTGGGGGCCAGGGCAGACAGGGTGCCCTGTGTTGCTTTTTGGAGCTCATGTGAGTGCTAAGGCTTCAGTGGAGGTGATGTTGAAAAAACCAAAACACAGCTGTTACTAATTTAAAATGTGCCATTCCGCTCATCCCACCCCCTGGAATGGAGAAGAGGAATTATTGAGCGTGTGACATAGGAGGAGAAAGATTACTGTGCATATTAACAAGGAGGAGAGTGATTGCTGAATACATGATGTGAAAGGAGATAGTCACCACAAAGTTAAACACAAAAAAATTCAGTGGAAAATAATTATTGTCTATACATTATAGGCTTGACATATGGTAAGTTTTCTACTTTTTAAAGCCTCTTGTAATTTCTGGATAACCCATTTAGCTGTCTGGTTCCCACTGGCCCCCCTCCCCCTGCCATGCTTGTGTGCTATTAGAGAAGCTATTTTCTTGGCTTTTAACTAGTGGGAATTTCCCCAGCCATACAGATGGGTAATTTTAGGGCAGATGAGGACACCAAATGACCTCTGGAGTTTTCTGAGCTCCCTTTGATCATGTCGGCAGAAATCTCCCAAATCCTGGGGCCCCCAAAACGTTCTCTTTTTCTCCTCTACCAAGGTGTAGCAACCGTGCAAGGTGGGAATTAGCAAGGGGGCTGGCCTAGGGATCATCAGTGAACATTGATGGAAGCTTAATGTCTGTGAGGACCTTCTTTCAGGTGCCAGATGATGTTAGCTTGACCGTGTCTTTCTCAGGTTCCAGGGGGTGACTGAGTGTCCAAGGCCATCTCTCAGGCAGACAGAACCTCCACCCCATGGTCACTTGTGGCCTAGCTCCATTCTAAAGCCACCTAGGATCCTCCCCAGAGCAGAAGACTGGAGAAAGTGGGCTGACTCTGCAGCAAGAAGGAAGCAGGGAAGCTGGAGGAAGCACTTTCCAAAACCAAACATTGGTTTCTAGACCAGCACTGTCCAAAGAGACTTTCTGCGGTGATGGAAATGTTTTATGTCTGCACTGTTTGGTATGGTAGCCGGTAGACATGTATGGCCGTTGAACCCTTGAAATATGGGCTGAGTCACTAATGTGACTGAGGATCTGAGTTTTAAGTTTTATTTATTTTGATTAATTTAGGTATAAATAGCCACATGTGGCTACTGTATGAAAGAGGGTATGTCTGGCAGATGCCACATCTCCCCCAGTCTCCCTTCCCTCCGTGCCTTGGCTATTGTGCTGCAGTAAACCTGGGAGTGCAGATACCTCCTCCACATGCTGATTTCCTTTCCTTTGGGTAAATACCCAGTAGGGAGATTGCTGGATCATATGGTAGTTCTATTTTTAGTTTTTTGAGGAGCCTCCATACTGTTTTCCGTAATGGCTGTACTAATTGACATTCCCACCAACAGTGTATAAGTTTCCTTTTCTCTGCATCCTCACCAGCATTTGTTATTTTTGTCTTTTTGATAGTAGCCATTCTAACTGGAGTGAAGTGATATCTCCTTGTGGTTTTCGTTTGCATGTCTCTGTTGAGCATATTTTCATATACTTGGCCACTTGTATGGCTTTTTTGAGAAATGTCCTTTTAGGACATTAAGTTCCTCTGCCCACTTTTTAATGGTATTATTTGTTTTTTTTGTTGTTGAGTTGTTTGAGTTCCTTGTATATTCTGGATATTAGTCCCTTGTAGGATGAATATTTTGCAAATATTTTCTCCAATTCTATGAGTTGCCTCTTAACTCTGTTGATAGTTTCCATTGTCATGCAGAAGATTTTTAGTTTGATATAGTCCCATTTGTCTATTTTTATTTTTGTTGCCTATGCTTTTAAAGTCTTACCCATAAAATCTTTGCCTAGACCAACATCCTGAAGCATTTCCCATATGTTTTCTCCTAGTAGTTTTATAGTTCTGGGTCTTACGTTTAAGTCTTTAATCCATTTTGAGTAGACTTCTATGTATGTATGATAAGAGGTAGGGCTTTAGTTTCATTCTTCTACATGTGGATATCCAATTTTCTCAGCACCGTTGATTTAAGAGGGTGTCATTTTTCCAATGTATGTTCTTGGGCCTTTGTCAAAAATCAATTGGCTCTAAATACGTGGATTTATTTCTGGGCTCTCTGTTCTGTTATGGCAATCTATATGTCTGTTTTTATACCAATAACATGCTGTTTTGGTTACTATAGCTTTGTGGTACATTTTGAAGTCAGGTAGTGTGGTGTCTCCAGTTTTGTTCTTTTCACTCAGATTGCTTTGGCTATTCAGGGTCTTTGTGGATCCATATGAATTTTAGGATTGTTTTTGCTGTTTCTGTGAAGAATGTCGTTGGTATTTTGATAGAGATTGCACTGAATCTGTAGATTGCTCTCCCCACTCTTATTTAACACAGCGCTGGAAGTCCTAACCAGAGCAATTAGGCAAGAGAAAGAAACAAAGGACATCCAAATTAGAAAAGAGGAAGTCAAATTGTCCCTCTTTGCAGATGACATGATCTTGTATATAGAAAAACCTAAATATTGCACCAAAATTCCCTTAGAGCTCATAAACGAATTCACTAAAGTTCTAGGTTACAAAATCAACATATAAAAATCAGTAGCATGTCTATATACCTATGATGAACTAACTGAAAAAGAAAGCAAGAAAGCAATTCCATTTACAATAGCTAGAAATATAAATAAATAAAATACTTAGGAATAAATTTAACCAAGGAGGTGTAAGATGTCTACAATGAAAACTACAAAACACTGATGAAAGAAATCGAAGAGAATACAAAATATGAAAGACATCCCATGCTCGTGGATTGGAAGAATTAATATTGTTAAAATGACCATACTGTCCAAAGAAATCTACAGAGTCAAAGAGATCGGGGGCTTTGACTCCTTTTGGAATGAGGTGTGCTGGCTCCTCAGAGCAGCTGCTTCCAACAGCCAAGATAGGGCTAGAGTTGGACACAGGCTGGGTTTTCTCCTGGTGGCTCTATTTTAGGAAGGGCATTATGGGGTTGTGGTACTGTACCAGAGCACTGTACCAGGACTGAAGGCCACTGCTTCTCCTTTTCTCTGGAAAAATGCACAAAGTCACATCACTTATGGCATTAAAGCTCATCTGATCTGGCTGGGCGCGGTGGCTCATGCCTGTAATCCTAGCACTCTGGGAGGCCTAGACGGGTGGATCGCTCAAGGTCAGGAGTTCGAAACCAGCCTGAGCAAGAGCAAGACCCCGTCTCTACTAAAAATAGAAACAAATTAATTGGCCGACTAAAAATATATAGAAAAAATTAGCCGGGCATGGTGGTGCATGCCTGTAGTCCCAGCTACTCAGAAGGCTGAGGCAGAAGGATCGCTTCAGCCCAGGAGTTTGAGGTTGCTGTGAGCGAGGCTGATGCCACGGCACTCACTCTAGCCTGGGCAACAGAGTGAGACTCTGTCTCAAAAAAAAAAAAAAAAAGCTCATCTGATCTGATCCCTCATTTTACAGAAGAGGCCAGAAAGGGGAGGGTTGAGTGAGGTCAGTGGCAGGGTTGAGCGAGAGCCCAGGTCTCCTAGTCCCCAGCCCAGAGGTTTTCCTATACACCATGCCTCGATTCACCAGGGTGAGTTTTCTCCTGATGAAGCCCTGGGCACATGCTTCAGTCTCCTCTTGGAAAGGGTGGAGATGAGGCTGTTCCCAGAGGTCTATAGTAGAGCAACCCCATCCCTCTCTCCCTGTAGGCCCTTTTTAATCTCTGGCCTTGTCTTTCCCCTTGGGGAGTCTTTGTGGGTGATTGCCTGTTCCATCGCAAGGCAGTCATGGAAGCAGGATTTGCTGATGACTTAGATTTGGGCCAGGTATATGTGGGCTTGGCATTTTCTTGGGTTCCCAATTCCTATGGAGTAATTGAGACCAAGCTAGAATGAGGTGTCAAGAATAGACCACAAAGCCCTGAGCAGATTACCTGTCACCAGGTGCCATGAAGCCCCAGGAGAGGATTCTGTCTCATGGGAGCGTGTATCTCAGGTCATAGAGGAGGGCATGGTCAGCTCCTCTGAGGACTGTTCTGGAGCAGAGGCCCCTGGCCATCCAGGAGAACATTGATTTGAGCTGCTGGGATGGGCTGTTGCTTTGTGGCAAACCAAAGGTGGTCTGTCTGCAGGAAGCGGGTGGCCAGTCTTTCTCCTGCTGGGCATGGCTCCCGTGGGAAGGTGGCTTGGACCCTTCGTGAACAGGTCACACACAGGGCTTGGAGTTGTCCCTGTGGATCACACTGGCCTCCTTCTTAGGGGTGAGAGGGGGGAACGGTGGTGACGTGGAGAGTTTCACAGCCACAGGAGAAGCTCAAGTAGAAATTTATTGAGTAAATAATTGCCTTGTATCATGAAGGACTTAAATAAAAAGAGAGGTCTTTGATGGAAATTTGGACCCCAAATCTACCGATTTGGTTGGGGTTTGATTAGGGTAGAGATAGCCCAGGGCTTGGCATTTTCAATAGAAGGTGCACTGTTGCCTGAGGGACAAATATAAAGACTGTGAGAAAAAGTGTCCCAGGCCACTAAGCAGCCCAGGGATGGGTGGCCCAATGTCTGGAAGGTGCTGTGGAGGGGGCGTCGGAGGTGCATTGATGCTGCTATCTCTGGGCGGGGGCAGGTTCTCTGAGCCCTGATGGCCCCTGGAACACACCCTCCCAGGGTGGCCCATATGAAAAGAGCTGTATGCTGTGATCAGGCAGAGATGGAAAAGGGATGCAGAGAAGTCTGCAAAGAATAAGGAAAACCTTATTAGACACGGGGTCAAAACCCGGAGCTCTGGAGCCAGCCCTGCCGCGAACTCGTTCTGTGACCTCCGGCAAGACCTGGTCCTCTCTGAGCCTGTTTCCTTGTCGGTAAGATGCGAGGTATTGGTCGGGGGTCCAGCAAGAAACAGATGGTGCAGTTGAGCTGGGCAGTTTGCGGGGAGTTGAATGAAGGGACTGTTTACAAAGGTGTGGCAGAGTATAGGGGAAGCACGGGTGGTGCGGTGCCCTGCGTGGGTGACAGTGGGGCTGTTTCCCCTCCCTCTGATCTGCGGCCAGGGCTCTCTGCTGGCTGAATGCAACCAGAAGCAGGGGCACGGCTGCCCATTGCCGCTGTCCATACGGGTCTGCCGCGCCGGCCATGGAGGGGGCTGGACAGTGGAGTGCGGGTGAACCCGCACTATCCAGCCCCCCAGGCGACGCACTAGGTGGCCTTCCCGCTCTCAGAGGGAGGCAGGGCGAGGGGCAGGAATGTTTTGATTCCTGCTGGCGTCTCTGGTCTCTGCTCTGGCAAGACAGTGCCTCCCCGGCCTGCCCAGGCAAAGGTAATGGTCACTGTCCCACGGAGCACACTCCTGACTCCAGCCTGGTCCTGGAGCCGGCGGAGGGCCGTCTCCCTCGCTGCGCCATCCACCGCCGCCATCCGTCACTCTGCCAGCTGCGCGAAGCGATGATAGATTAGTGCACATTAGGCCTCCCATCCTGCAGGCCTAAAAGCCGGGGCTTTGCCAATCAGTGCAGGGCGAAGCGGCTTGAGGTGAGCCGGGCTCCACGCAGCGCTGGAGGCGCCGGGAATTAATAAGCACTTGGGGACGGCGGGGATATTGAACTCATTCCTTAAATCAATCCTTAACCAAGAAGGATGAGGGAATGAAATTTTGGACAATTAGTGGGTAATGACGACCTTGTGAAAGGAGTTATTGACAGAGGGTGAAGCTGGGAGAGGGTGGGTGGCCAGTGGGGATGGGAAGAAAGTGCAAACGGTCCTGTGTCCTTGGGGTGGACCGGCCCCTCGGAGAAGAGGAGGGGTGGCGTGGGGGTCTTGCAGATCGGTTTTGGGGAGCAGCAGGGTGGGGGGGTCTCAGCATGGTCTTCTTACTGGGTGAGAAAAAGACAAGGTAGAGGGTGTCTGGAGACTTGGGCAGGGTGTCCTGCATCCCAGAGCTCTCCCTCCTTCTCCTGCCCCTCCATTCCCTTCTCCGGGGACCCTCACCCCTGCGGAGCACTTGGCAGTGGAGGGCTAGGGGCTCTGCATCCTGCACAGTCCGGCCCATTTTGAGGGAGGGACCCGCCGTGCTCTCTGTCCTTGGAACCCCAGGGCGCTTGTGGCAGGGGCTTTCTCATCATCCCACATGGGCTCCAGCACTCACAGGGGTGGGACTAATGTCCCAGAGGCGAGGGCCTTGCCCACCATTGGTGGGAGCCCAGCTCGCTCCCAGTCGCAGTTTTCGTGTGCCTCTGTCTCTTTGACCTCCCCTCTGGCTGGCTGAGCAGGTGTCTGCCTGCCCTAGCCTGCAGGTCCGGCAGAAGCATTGGTGTCTTCCCTCCCTTACTGGGCCTGTGCCACGGCATCCTGCCTCGGTGCTGTGGTCACCATGACGCCAACGAGAGCCATAGCAGCAGCCTTCATTGCGAAAGAGGTGTCTCCGGTGGCTTCCTCAAGCAGAGCCTGAGACAAGGATCCTGGGACTCCTTCTTGTTGTGCACTGCAGACAGAAACCTAAAAGGAAGGGAGGGAAGTAGGGTAGGAAGAGAAAGGAGCTGCGAGGACGTGGCCTCACGTCAAGTCCAGCCTTGGCCTGTCCACGGGGGAAGGTTCTGGAGCCTGAGCTGGACCTCAGAGTGGTCCCCTGGTGGGAGGTGGGCCAACCTCTTGTGTTAGCCAATCATTGCCTGAGAGCTGTCGGGAAAGGGAATTTCTCACCTCCTGGAAGGGGCTCTGGTCAGCTGCAGGCAGGGCTCGGGGGCTGGGAGGTGGGGGTGGGCAGTGGGGGTCTTTAGCTGCCCACCTCGAAGCAGCCTGCCTCAGTGTCCACTGCAAAAGCATTTGTGGCCACCCCCTCCCATTCTATAAGAACAATGATAAGAAACCCTTACATTTGTATAGCACGTCACATCACAAGCCACGGGTCGCTTTCAAAAAATTATCTCACTCAACTCCCTTGGCCAGAAAGGTTTGATCTCCATTTTACAGACAGGAAACTGGAGCCCAGAGAGGCCGAGTTTGTGTCCAGAGGTTACGCAGCTGTAGCAGGGAGGCTGGGGCCTGAAGCTGTCACAGTCATTGTGGGGTTCACAACCCATCACAGTGGGGTTCAGATGGGGTTGACCACCCTCTACACTTCCCGGCTAGGGACTCTGCTGTCTTAATGGCAGAAAGAAACGGCCCCCAAAATGCGGAGTGCCCAGAAGAGCTTGCCTCCCTGGACACAGCCCCCATAGGCAGAAGGGTGGCAGGAGGGAGGCATCGTCCCAGCACCCTGTCCGTCCTCAGGCGTTTAGCCACGCCACGTCTCTCCCTGAGGTCACCGGTCTCCTGACTCGGGCCATATTCCCACTGGTATTGTGGCTATGGGGGAGGGGCCACTGTGCTTTAAATGCCGCCTTTTAGGTAGAAGGATGAACAAAAGGACCCACACTTAGTGTAAAATGACAAGTTAAGTTTCCTTCTGGATTATTTATTTATTTTTTTGACGGGGGGCAGATGGTCTCTTAGTAAGTTACATCTGACAACCCAAAAAATTGTGCAGAAGGACACTTTATGCACAGTGTCTGTGGACTTGTGGAGCCTCGCTCCTGGGATGGCGGGGCCAAGGGAGCTTGGAGGAGGAGCGGCCAGTCGCACAGAGCATCGGACCGTGGCTCACCCTGACGGCCCAGGTGCCGCCCGCCCCGGGGGTGGGAAGGTACTAGGCAGCGTTGGCGGAGTCCTGTCCAGTGAGCCCAGGTCGGGATGCAGCTATTCTGATCTAGGATGCTTTCTTCTCAAGAATTAAGTGCAAAAAAGGAAATGAAACAAAACGGGGCAGGGAAGCTTTAGATAAGGAACCAAGGATGTGGCATCTTTGAAAGTTCTCCCAAAGGAGATGTCAGTGTTCACTGAGACGGCCAGAATTTACTTTAGCTATTACTATGGATGAATAATTATGGGCAAGCCAGCAAGGACTGCGGGTTCACGGCAGGTTAATTGGGAATAATGGGTTTCATTCCAAACCATGAGAAATGATATTTCAGAGAGAGAGAGAGCGCAACTGACTCTGCTCTCCCTTGCTGAGTGTCAGGGCCATCCTTTCCTCGCAGGTTTGGCTCTGCTGGCCCCAGCCAAGCCTCTTGAGTCCAGACATCTGGGCCTGGGTCCTTGTTGGGCAGAGGGTGGGGGCTGGCGGCTGAAGCCAGAGAGATCAGGTGGCCCATTTGCATTTCTTCCCCTCCTGAAATCAGGGTGGGCAGCCTGGCATTTAATCCTTCAGCGAATGTTCATTGAGTGCCCACGACAGGCAGGGCCCTGATCCCTGTGTGCTTCAGTGAAACTGCGTAGTGCTGAACAGAGGGCACACTGCCCAAACCAGTGCGGTGCCACAGAAATACAGTGCCAAGGCCGGCACGGTGGCTCACGCCTGTAATCCTAGCACTCTGGGAGGCCGAGGCGGGTGGATCGCTCAAGGTCAGGAGTTCGAAACCAGCCTGAGCAAGAGTGAGATCCCATCTCTACTAAAAATAGAAAGAAATTATCTGGACAACTAAAAATATATATATATAAAATTATCTGGGCATGGTGGCGCATGCCTGTAGTCCCAGCTACTCTGGAGGCTGAGGCAGAAGGATTGCTTGAGCCCAGGAGTTTGAGGTTGCTGTGAGCTAGGCCGACACCACGGCACTCGAGCCCGGGCAACAGAGCGAGACTCTGTCTCAAAAAAAAAAAAAAACGGTGCCAGCCACATCTTCGAGCCACATGTGTAGTTTGAGATTTTCTAGTAGCCACATTAAAAAAGGTGAAAAGAAACAGATGATTGACATTCATTTTAATAATATACCTTCTTTAACCCAGTATATCCAAAATCATATTATCATTTCAACGTGTGATTTATATAAAATATTGATGGATATTTGACACAGCACATCTCAGTTTGGACGAGCCAGACTTCAAGTGCTCTGAAACCACATGTGGCCAGTGGCCACCACAGTGGACAGTGCAGGAGCAGGTCATCGCTGATCTCACACCTAACGCGACTGTGGGTGTCCTGCAAAGGAGAGGGTCACAGGACGTCCAGCAGGCAGCCTGATAGCTGAGCGGGGGCTGGAGGGCGTCATGGGAGCCACCATTGCAGCCGCAGGCTGAAGGACAGGCAGCAGGTACCAGGGCACGGGGGTCAAGGGAAAAGCATTCCAGGCAGAGGGAACTGCATGTGCAAATGCCGCAGTGCAGTGAGCAAGGGGAAGAAGAGCTGGAGG
>CAUYRT010085960.1:0-54976 GCA_963574885.1 Lepilemur ruficaudatus | reverse complement strand
TGTGTGTGTGTGTGTGTGTGTGTAGATCTTATTTAAAAAGTCTGCCCTCTGTACATTTCCCACAGGGATTGAGGGCTGAGGTAAGTGGCTGGTAAAGAATCTGACATCTTAATTCTATGTTCCCTCTCAATTTATTTCTATGCTAGAGGCTTGGTTTACAGCGTCTGTAACATATCAAAATAAAGAACTTCAGAATGTTTAAAACCTGCAAGATCTAAGAATAAGGCATGTTTTTATATATTTGATTAATGCTCCAGATCACATGCAGTTATGTGAATAGCATATTTAAATTATTATCAGAAATGGCCCAAAGATGTATTTCTTGACTTAGTGAATCATTCTTGTAGCAGATAAAAAGGACAAGCCTGACATTTATCCTGATGGACTGCATCAAGCATTTGTAGATTAACCCGTAAAATGTCAAAACAGGCTCTGAGGGATGTGTAGAAAAGGAAATCTAGTACTGTTAAGTCAGCAATCACCGATAAAACACACCTTTAAAAGGGAAGACCCTGCTGTGATTTGAATCATCACAAATGGATCTGACAGTAACTGTGAATCTGGGAGAAGATTCCAAAATCACAGTCAATGTTGGAAATTGTTATGGCCCCAATTCTTTATTTTTGGAATATCTTATAAACACAAACACACACAAACAAACATGCACATACCCACACCTACTCACCGAGATCTCCCCTCACACACCCAAACAGAATTAGACATTTATGCTGCCTTTTCAGCATGATTTGTATGTCAAAGTGACCACAAATTGATAAGGGAAAGAATACAAGAATTCCAACTAATAAGTTCAGATGAAATGACAAAATAAGAATAATAACTGTGGTTGGCTGCAAAAATATCCATAATTAATTATCTACCATGTTCCTTTGAAGTAATATTTGACAGACTTTTATGGCAAGAAATGGAGTCTGTTTCTCCACTCTTTGAATCTAGCTTTGTGACTGACTTAGAACAATAGAGCACCGTGAATCATGTGCCAGTTCTAAACCTAAACCTCAAGTAGCTTTGCAAACTTTTCTTTACACTTTTGGAGCCCTGACATTATGATGTAAAGAAACCCAGGCTGGATGATGAAAAATGTCATCTTAGAGCAGCCAGCTCTAGCCCATCTGCCAGCTGAGCTCAAAAATACATAAGCAAACCCAGCTGAGATCGATTGTGCCTACCTCAGCAGAACCATAGAGCTGACCAGAGGCTCATGAGTGATAATGAATGGTTATTGTTTTAAGCCACTTGGTTTTGGGGTGGCTTGTTAAACAGCAATAGATAATTAATTCAACAATCATTTTGAAACTTCCAGTGAAATAATGGATCTAGGCAATAGTCACCAAATTATTCTGAAACCATGGATGTACAATGCAAATGATGCCAGAAATAACTTTTGAGGAATAGGTAGGAATAATTGATCTATGTAGTTAAAAAAATTAAAGCTTAAGGAGTAATGGCTTAAAAATAAATTTAAATTGGGGAGAGTGACATTTATCTGAGTTATCTGATATACAGTAATTTAAAGTGTTTGCGTGCCTCAGGAGGAGAATAAATACACTTAATAATTTTAGCTGTTGGCCAGGTGTGGTGGCTCACACCTGTAATCCTAGCACTCTGGGTGACCAAGGTGGGAGGATCATTTGAGGTCAGGAGTTCAAGACCAGCTTCAGCAAGAGAAAGACCCCCATTTCTACTAAAAATAAAAAGAAATTAACTGGAAAATTAAAAATAGGAAAAATTATCCTGGCATGGTGGCACACGCCTGTAGTCTCAGTTACTTGGGAGGCTGAGGCAGGAGGATCACTGAAGCCCAGGAGATTAGGGTTGCAGTGAGCTAGGCCGACACCACAGCACTCTAGCCCAGGCAACAGAGTGAGACTCTGTTTCAAAAACAAACAAATAAAAAAATTTTAGATGTTAATACTTTAAGAATTCAGGTGAAATTTCCAAAGCATTAACCAAAAGGTGTATGCCCTAAAGTTCAATAAAGAAAGATAGAGTGCCTCACATTAAATATGCTGAATATAAATTCAGATTATTTCTGGAAAAAATATAAAGCTTTATTGAAATACCTAAAAGATCTAAAGAAGGAAGTATATGCACAAATAGAAGATTATAACATCATAAGTTCTAATTTTTCTCAAATTCATTTGTAGATGGACAATTCAAATCTTATTCACAACATGATTTAATAAACTAATTTATTTAAGTATAAAATTTTTTTGTGTGTGGCAGAATAAGAATAGGAGTAAGAATAGCCATGATATTTCTAAACAAAGGAAAAGTAGATAGAGGCCTTTCACTTGAGATTTTAAGACTTTATATAAGTAATTAAAAGAGTGTAGTATTGGTTCAAAGAGAGATTAGACAAGTCAACCATATATTTCACACATATAGGAGTATTTTGTAAGTATTAGAGGTGTCATTGCAGATAAGAAAGGAGATAAGCTATTTAGAAACAGTATAATAATGTAAGGAAAGATTTTCCACAAGGAAAAATGAAAGTATATTCCTGTCATGTAACAGAAACTAGTATCAATTCCACATAAATGAGGGACTTTAGTGTAAAAGAAAAAACTTCAAAGCAATTATAAGTAGTGTCTATGAAACTAGGCAGAAAAATATTTTTAAATAAAATACACACATAGAAAACTATAAGGGAATTGTTGATAAATTTGACTACCTTAAAATTAACTTCTATATTGTTAAATAGGCAATAATGAAAATGAATAGAAATGATGTAAATGGGAAGGAAATACTTTCAATCTATCTAATAAAGGATTAATATCACAATATAATTATTATACTTAATAAGACCAAAACCAAAAAGCCCAAACTAACAAAAATAAAAATGATCACTTTACAAAAGCCATAACTAGGCATTTCCTTGGAGGAAAACCATGATTGACCAATAAATACATGAAAAATGCCTATAACCATTGACAATCAGGAAAGCGCTAACATCATTGTGGAGTATACATACTCCTGCCCTACTCTGCCCAAAACAAACAAAATAAACTATAAGATTTGGTATGATATTGAACCATAGGAACTATATTATATTCTGTTTTCAGGCATGTACTTTATGATGGTAAAATATAAGGCACAGTTAATACATGACAACAACTTTTTTCTAGAATTATTGGAATCAAATGGTTTATGCAGAACTATAAATACTACCCTAGTTTTTAATAGAAGGAATATATAACCAACTTATTGTGTTTTTACACAATGAAATATTATTCTATAATGGAGATAACTATATTTATATGCATCAATATGTTTGAATAGCCTAGGCATAAGCATGAGGAACAAAGGAAGTCACAATATAATTTTGTACAGTATGAATCTATTTATATATTTAATACAATATCAGAACATGAATAACTAAGCAATTATAAACAAATTACAATTCATGCATACAAAAAATACTATTCAGCAATAAAAGGAAAAGACTACTAATACATGAAACAAAATGGATGCATGTCAAAAGCATTATACTCAGTAGAAAAAACTAGACACAAAAGATGAGATACTGTATAGTGCACACACTACATTCTGGAGAAGGCAAAACTATTGGGACAGAAATCAAATCAATAGTTGCCAGAGACTGAATGAAGGAAAGGAGAGAAAGTTAACCTCAAGAGCAAAAGAGATTTTTACGGCAATTAAAATATTCCATATCTCAGTTTTTGGTGAATACATGAAAGCTATACATTTGCTAAATTTATCAAACTATATATTTGAGCAAGCCTGATCTTAAAAAAAAAAAATCCATCCATCCATCCTTCCTTCCTTCCTTCCTTCCTTCCTTTTTCTTGCATGCTTTAATTTTCTTTTTTAGTGGGCATCCAAACAGGTATGAAGTGATAGCTCATTGTGATTTTGATTTGTTTTTCTCTTGTGATTAGTGATATTAAACATCTTTTCATATACCTTTTGGCCATTTGTGTGCATTATTTGGTGAAATGTCTATTCATGTCCTTTGCATGTCTTTTGCTTATTTTTAAAATCAGGTTATTTGTTTGTTTGCTATTGAGTTCTAAGAGTTTTCTATATATTTCAAATATTAACTCCTTATCAGATATATTATGTGAAAATATTTTCTTCCATTTTGTAGGTCACCTTTATATTCTGTTGATTGTTCCTTCCCTGTACAGAATCTTTTTATGTTGATGTTGTCTCACAAGTCTGTTTTTGCTTATGTTACCTGTGCTATTGGTGTTATATCCAGGAAATCATTGCCAAGGCCAATATCGTGAAGTTTTCCCCCATGCCTTCTTGTAGAAGTTTTAGAAGTTACATTTTAGATCTTACGTTTTAATCTTTAAACCACTTTGAATTGATTTTTGTGTATGATGTAAGATAAGAGTTTAATTTCATTCTTGTGCATGTAAATATTCAATTTTCTCAGCACCATTTGGTAGAGAGACTATAATCTCTCTAATGGGTATTCTTGGGGCCTTTGTTAAAGATCATTTGACTATATATGCATGGATTTATCTCTGGGATCTCTATTCTGTTACATTGTTTTATAAATCTATATTTATGTATCACACTCTTGATTATGGTAGCTTTGCAACATGTTTTAAAGTGAGGAAGTATGATGTCTCTGGCTTTGTTCCTTCTCAAGATTGTTTTGGCACTTTTTTTGTGGTTTCACGTGAATTTTAGAATTTCTTTTTCTAATTCTGCCAAAAAATTCTGCAAAATCATTACAGATTTTGATAGGTATTCCATTGAATCTGTACATGGCTTTGAGTAGTATGGATATCTTGACAATGTTAAGTCTTCCAATCCATGAACACGGGATGTCTCTTCATTTATATGTGTCTTTAATTTCTTTCAGCAGAGTTTTATCGTTTTAAGTATGAAAGTCTTTCAACTAATTGGTTAAGTTTATTTCTATTTTTTTGATGATGCAGCAAATGGGATTGTTTCCTTAATTTTGTTTATGGATTATTCATTGTTAGTGTATAGAAATGCATCTACCTTTTGTGTGTCAATTTTTGTATCCTGAAACTTTGCTGAATTTAGTTATTAGTATGACATTTTTTGGTGTGTGTGGAATTGATAAGGTTTTCTATGTATAAGATCATGTTATCTGCAAATGGTGATAATTGTACTTCTTCCTTTTCGTTTAATTGTCTTTTATTTTTCTTTCTTACCTAATTGCCCTGGCTCAGACTTCCAGTACTGTGTTGAATGGAAATAATAAAATAGATATCCTTGCCCTGCTCCTGATCTTAATAAAAAATCTTACAGTTCATACATGGCCTTTATTTTTTTCAAGGTAATTTCATTCTGCTTCTAGTTTGTTGAATTTTTTAAAATCATAAAATAGTGTGGAATTTTGTCAAATGCTTTTTCTGCACATACTAAAATAACCATGTGATTTATATTCTTTGTTCTATTAACATATTGTAACACATTGATCATTTTTTGTATATTGTACCATCCTTGCATTTCAGGGAAAAAAATTACACTTTGTCATGGTGTATAATTCTTTTATATTTTATTTTTTAATTTTTTAAATTTTAATTATTTATTTTGGTCTGAACCCTTAACATGAGATATACTCTCTTAACAAGTTTTTAAATGTGCTATACAATATAGTTAACTACAGACAATTATGGGTAGCAGGTCTCTAACAATCACCTTGTATAACTCAGTTTCTTATATTTTGCTGAAAAATTTTTTATGTCTTTACTCATGAGAGATGTTTTATAGTTTTCTTTCCTGGAGTGTCCATCTAGCTTTGGTATCAGAGTAATTTTGACTTTATAAAGTGAGTTTGGAATTCCTTTAATTTTTTGGAAGAATTTGATAACAATTGGTGTTAATTCTTTAAATGTTTTTGGTAGAATTCTTCAGTGAAGCCATATGGTTCTGGGATTCTTTGTTGGGAAGAATTTTATTACTAATTCAATCTCCTTGCTCATTGTTCATTCTTGGTTGGTTGTTTCTTTCTAGAAATTAATCTATTTCTTCTAGGCTATCCAAATCATTGGCTATAATTATTCATTATAGTCTCTTGTGTTCCTTTATTCTTGTGGCATCCATTGTAATGTCTCCTATTTCATTTCTCGATTATTTATTTGATTCTTCTCTCTTTTTTCTTAGGCTAGCTAAGGGTTTGTCAATTTTGTTGATCTTTTTTACAAACTTGTAGAAGTTGGTATTCATTGGTATTTTAAAATTGCTCTTTTATTCTCTCTTTTATCATTTATGCCCTAATCTTTATTATTTTTCATTCTATCTCCTAACTTTGAGGTTAGTTTATTTTTCTTTTTCTAGTTCCTTGAGGTATTATGCTAATTTGTTTATTTGAGATTTTTTCCCCCTTTTTTAATGTTTACGGCTATAAACATTCTTCTTAATATTCTATTCTGCATCTCATACGTTTTGGTATGTTCTGTTTTTGTTTTTATTTGTCTCAAGATATTTTCTAATTTCTATTTTGACTTTTTCTTTGACCCATTGGTTGAACTGGTGTGTTTTGTTTATTTATAGAAATTTATAAATTTTTCAGTTTTTTTTTTCTGTGCATTCTAGTTTCATGCCATTGTGGTCAGAAACAATTTGTATGTAATTTCAATCTTTTTAAATTTGTTAAAAGTTATTTTGTGGCCTAATATGTAATCTGTCCTGGAGAATGTTATGTGTGTGCTTGAGAAGAACATGTATCTGCTCTTTTGGGCGGAATGTTTTGCATATGTCTGTGGGATCCGCTTGGTTTATAGTGTTGCTCAAGTTTGCTATTTCCTTATCAATCGTTGACAAGAGTCTCAGACTTCAAACAGTAACAACAGAATGTATACATAAATTCTGAAATTATCAAAAAGTGGAATTATATGTATTGATGTACACTATAAAATGCATCTATCTCACAGACAAAATGTTGTATAAACATAAGCCTGATATTGTGCAAATCCATTAATATAAATTAGAAATACAGGAGAAGTGAGTCTTTATTAATCAGGACATTGTTTTCTTTGGGGGATGATCATGACTAGGTAGAAAACAAAGACAGCTCTGGTGCTGTATTTCTTGATCTAGGTGGGCATTATACTGATGTGTTCTCTTCATAAATATTCATCAAATTAATATTTAAGTATATGTGCATTTTGTTGTACATATATGAAACTTAAATAAAAATAAATTTTTCAATTAAAAATTTAAGTTTATAGGAATGGAAAAGCAACATCAAAAGTTTGCTAGTGGTCAACATTGAAATCTTTAAGGTATAGAACCACAATTAAACAATCATTAGAATTATATTATAGAAGGCATTATGTACTGGATATTTTTGTCTTCCCCAAATTTATATGTTGAAATCCTAACCCCAATGTGATGGTATTAGGAAGTGGGATCTTTGAAAGGTCGTTAGGTCATGAGGGTGGAGCCCTCATAAATGGGATTAGTGCCCTTATAAAAGAAGGCAGGATAATGCTAGATTGCTACCTCTCTCCACTCTCTGCCATTCAAGGATACAATGAGAAGATAGCCATCTGTAAACCAAGAAGAGGGAATTTACCAAGAACTCAATAATGCTTGTGCCCTGATTTCACACTTTCAGCCTCTGGAACTGTGAGAAATAAATGTTTGTTGTTTAAACTGCCTAGTAAATGGTATTTTTGTTATAGCAGCCTAAACTAAGATAGAAGATAGTTACTTAATTTATTTATGTTTTTATTTAAACAACATCTAAATATATAATAAAACTGAAAAATCACAGGTTAGATGTAATGAGATGTTAATGCTAATTTGTGCAGCTGAAGTAACAAAGTATCAATCAATGCTGATTAAAAATGAAAGGTAGAAAGCAAAACACATAAAAATGACAATATCTAAAGTTTTTGTCATTAAATTTCTCAATCTTAGAAGATTTATTCTTGAGATTCCAATGTGAAGGAAACATTTGAAATGGAACAAATTCCCTTATTTCAACTGAGTGTTTTCATCTGCAAAATTCTATTATACTTAATAATACTGTTTTACATTAAAAACAACATGCATAGTATTCTCCCCATTTTTTAAAAAAGTCTGTTTTTCTATCTGCATATAATATAAAGAGATATCTTAGCTAATGCTTCCTTATTTATTGACATTTCTCACTCTTTTAAAGTCTGTATACCTATATAGGCACATATATGTATATACATGCACACACATATACACATATGTATATATTTATTTTAATTAGTCATGAATATGATTGTACAAGATTATTTGGTAGACTTTTATTAGAATAGTTTGTGTCTTTAATTTTCAAGTTCTTTAGTTTTAGATGATCAGGTAGACTATTGTGTCTGTATTTACGAATTGGGGGGAAAAACAACTTTATAAATACGTCAGATTATAAAGAGAGAATACCGATAATTGCCAGTATTCAACACATAAATATAGTTTCATAATTCAATACAATATTCTTTTATACAGAACATCTTTTCACCTAGGTTCTTAATGCTATTTCTGAAATCAAAGACATTACTTTGTAAGCTTTCACATAGGATATCAGAGTCATTACATGTTGTACTTTCCTTGCATTTTTCCTTTGTTCATTGTCTGCATGCTGAATTTTAAGCCTTTATTCAAGATTCTGCTCGTATGAAAGCTGCTCTATGAAGTTTTTCTAAGTCCATCGGATGAATTAATCATTTTCTCTTTTTTATTCCCAAAAGGCTTTGTATTTAACTCTTTGACTTTAATGAGATGTGTGCAGTGGCTTACACGTAGCAGGCACTCATAATGGTAATTGGTAATTATCTTTTGTATTATTTACTATGGAGCTTATTTCCCATTACTCATACTACACATTTTTGAAAGATCTTTCTCTTCTGTTCCTCTGTGAACTCTTAATGTCAGTTTTTTTTTTTTAAATTCCAGTCACATAACTGGTTATTCAACAAATGTTTGCTCAAAATATAAAGTAATTAATAATACATTTACAGAGTGATGAAAGCAGATATATACAGAACATGGGCCACATTTATTAAATGACTCTCCATTTTTTGAGTAAATCTGATGAAGAAAAATAATTATGTTGAAGATAAGATTTTTAGAAGGATATAACAATGCATTGGGAAGAATGCTTTCATAAGTAAATAAAATGAAGTTTACATTCTTTAAGAACATAAAGTAAAACAATCTGATGGCTCTGTTATTTCAACTCAATTTAATTCTATAAAATTGGATTGTCCATTATGTATATCACATTTTTGGTGTTATGATATCTTTGAAGTTAAGTAGTACACAATTCTTGCAATTTCTCCTAGTAAGGAGGTAAGACTTATAAACTTAGAAAATAAAAATTTTAAAAATAATAATAGAGTACATTATGTGCACCATTCTTTTCTGTTTATTGGAACACAGAAATTGATCAAGAGATACAAAGAAAATCAGACACAGACATTTCCCTTAACAACGTTTTGGCTGTATCTCTTATTGGTTCCTTAAGGGAAGTGGAATTAAAGAGATTACATTATTGCATGTGTCTACAAACACATATATTTGTTGTGTATATTTGTATATGTATGCATATCTATGTATATACATAAGTATATATGTATTTATTGATCTATAACTATCTAGCTATTTAAAATAACCTCTTGATAAACTCTGTGTATATACATGCAGGTTTTTAAAGATAATGTTTTTAGCAAATTACATCATATATTTTACTTATTGTATGCAATTACTTTACTTACTGTGTTATTCAAATGATAAGGATAGATAGCTCAACTAGGAAGCCAGGTTGCAGCAAGGAGTACATTTAGCCTGTTTCTTAAAAGTTTAGGTCCTGGGGAAATAATTTTTCCTAACTTTTTGATGGTACAAATGAAACCAATTTATACCAATTTGTTTGAATAAACAACATCTGCTCAGGTAAGAAATAAATATTTGTTCTGCCCCAGATAGTTCCATCAAGAATGAGAAGGGCTCTCACAAAGGAATTCATCAGACTGTGCAGGCTCTACAGCCATCTGATCACAGTAGCTGAAGCAATCCTTCTAATGCCACTGCTTTCACATACTTTTGCTGTGTTTGTAGTCTCTCCTGAGCATCATATAAATTAATCTATCCAAATGCTATTCACTTGACCCTTCCCAATTTATATGTCTTCACTGCCTTAGCATCCTGGTGTTTTATTCATGGATACATTTTCTACTGGATCTTGCATGATAGATCAAGTCATGAAAGACAACATAACCACTTATCTTTTAACCCACCTAAAAAAGTTCTGGTGTATGCCTGTCAATCTGATGTAATTATTAATAACATCACTTTTTATGTTCCAAAGTGTTTCAGTTTACACAGTAAATTATATGGTACTTGTAGACCTACTAGCTACTTAAGCGCCTCTGAAATATCCTTTAAGAAATGACAGAGGCCTCAGTACGTCACTACTTAACTAATTCAGAAGCATCCTTTCTGTTCTAATCCCAAAGATTCCTACTCAAAATATTTCTACACCTTGTTACTAAATTAGTATTTTCAAATCAAAATTTGGTCATGCCACTTTCCTGCTTATAAAGTTTAAAAGGTTTCACAAAACCTGCAGGATAAACGTTAAATTTGTTTCTTTGCTCATAAGAATATGAATGATCTAATAATAGCACTCAAACATCTCCTGCTCCATTCCTAATACACTGAACTCCAGACATGTTGAAATCTTGTGGTTTGCCAACCATATTTCTTTCTCATGCCTCTGTGTTTTATTCTCTTGCTTATTCCTCTGTCTGAAATTATCTCCATCTTTGTCTAAATTCTTTCTCAGTCTTATCCCTTAAAATTTAGTTCCAAGGTCCCTTTCTTTGTCCTGTGGCAAGCATCTCCTCTTTAACATAGTGGCATTACACACATACTTCCAAGTCTAGTACTTGTGATATGACTCAATTTGTAATTGACACTTTTAGTTTTCATTCTAAACTGAGCAACTAGAAAGACTATATATTAGTTGTTAATGACTTTTCCAGAACTCACCATAATGTCTGACATATGGAATGCATAATAATGGTTTCAAAAATGAATAATTCCCTGTCTCTATCCCATATTATTGATCACAATAAGTTAACAAGGGCAAATATGCAAATAGTAATTATGAGTGTATAATATGGGGTCTGCTTCTGTTTCAGTCACTTTAATTAAAAAACAAATCAACGAGATAAAACAAAGAAGTAAACTATGCAAAAATTATTTAGTTATTTTTGCTGTTCTTTTTGATGGTGGTAATTTTTAACCTATTATGTTTACGGTTTATCAATTCACAGAATCTATCAGTAAAATGATTCTGGATGTTAAATATAGAAAAATAAGCTATCTTCATAATGTGTGAAACAAATGGATTTTTCCCTTTAATATCCACTGTGCAATCAAAGAATGAAGAATAGACCATTATTTACAAAAATTTCAAATAATGAAAATATTCTTGAAGTTAATCCTCTAGGAGAGAATATGAGCAGTTTGAAAATGAGAAAAGAATATCAATAGGAAATTCAGGCAGTAACTGTTAAGTCTATAAAAAAATCATATGAAACTATGAACATCTTCACTAGTTATTAGAGAAAAGTAAATTATTAAAACTTCAAATAGGTGTCATTTTATGCCTATTAATTTGCAAAATTAAAAACCACTGGTGATAATACACTGTCAAGTATGCAGTAAAACTGACACAGTGTGTTGGTGGCAAAAAAAATTGGTATAACCTCTTTTGAAAATGTGGCAATGCACTTAAAAAACATGAAATTTTTAATAATTTTTTTTCTCATTAATTCTACCTTGGAGGATGAAGTTTAAAAGCAAAATACTAAATGAAGCTTAAAATATGAATAAATAGGCTTTTTAGGGTATTATTTATAAAGTCTACTGTATGAAAATATCTTTACAGTTAGCTATTAATTGTGGAAAATCAATTTTGTAGACTGTAACAGAGACCATTGCACTGTTAATTAGGACTATTTTAAGTTGAGAAGAAGGAAGTTTAGGAACATAGAACAAATAGTAAAATCCTGTGTTTTGTGTTATACTTTAGAAAACATATACATTAATATTAATTTTCTATTGCTGCTGTAACAAATTGCCACAAATTTAGTAGCTAAACAAATTTATTATATTACAGTTTTGAAGGTTCAAAGTCTAAGATAGGTCTCAATGGATTAAAATCAAGATGTTGGCAGGGCTGAGTTCCCTTCAGGAGACTCCAAAGGAGAATCCATTTTCTTGCCTTTTCCAACTTCTAGAGATTCTTCAGATTCTTCAGCTAATGTCCCCTTCCATCTTCAAAGCCAGGAATGGCAAGTCCAGTTTTTTGTTTTTGTTTTTGTTTTTTTTTTCATATAGCATCACTGTAGCATTTGCTCTTTGGCTTCTCTCTTGCACATTTAAAGGCCCCTTTGTGATTACATTGGGTATACCCAAATCAGCGGGTTAGCAATCTTAATTCCATCAGGGCAAAAATTAGTCAACTAGGAAATAAAGAAGGCAAATATAAGCTATAAAATGCTATGAAAAAAGAAATTTGTGCTGACATATAAAGTAATGGAGAGTAGGGGTAGAAGGCTTACACAGACTGGGACTTAATTAGTGCTATCATATTTGAGGAGGCAACAGTTGAGGTGAAATCTGAAAGAACAGAAAAAATTCTACCAGGCTAGAGAGGTTAGAAATGCCATGCAAGTATAGGGGACAAGGGAATGGGATGTGCAATGGCTTGATGTGAGAGAGTGCATAACAGCCCCAAGAATCAATTGAGGTATAGTTTGTCATGAACCAATAGTGGGAGTGATGGATAAAATGGTAGGAGTACTTTTAGTTCTTTGAGGAATCTCCACACTATTTTTCATAGAGCTTGTACTAGTGTGCAGTCTCACCAGCAGTGAGTTCCTTTCTCTCTGCATCCACACCAGCATCTGTTGCTTTGGGACTTTTTGGTAAAACCCATGCTCACTGAAGTTAGGTGATATCTCATTGTAGTTTTGCTTTGCATTTCCCTGACAATTACAGACATTGGCCATTTTCTTCATGTGTTTCTTGGAAACTGGTCCAAGAAACTTATTCTTTTGATAAGTTTCTGGTCAAGTCTTTTGCCCACTTTTTAATGGGGTCATTTGATTTTTTCCTTGCTGATTGGCATTAGTTCTTTGGAGATTCTGGTTCTTAGCCCTTCATCAGATGTATAGCATGCAAATATTTTCTGCCATTCTATAGGTTGTGTGTTCACTCTGTTGATTTGTTTCCTTGGCTGTGAAGAAGCTTTTAATTTAATCAAGTCCCATTTATTATTTTTTGTTTTTGCTTAATTGCCTTTGGGGTCTCCTTCATAAATTCTTTGCCTAAACTGATATCTGTAAGAGGTTTTCCAACATTTTCTTATAGAATTCTTATAGTTTCATGTCTTAAGTTTAACTCTGTTATCCATCATGAAGTAATTTTTTTGAGTTGAGAGAAATGTGGATTCTGTTTAAATCTTCTAAATGTGGCTACCCAATTTTCCCATCACCATTGAATAGGGATTTTTCTCTCCAGCATATGTTGTTGTTTGCTTTGTCAAGTTCATATAGCAATATGAGGATGGTTTTATGTCTGAGTTCTCTGTTCTGATCCATTGGTCTATGTCTCTGTTCTTGTGCTAGTACCATGCTGTTTTGGTTAATATAGGCTTATAGTATAGCTTGAAGTCTGGTACAGTGATGCCTCCTGATTTGTTCTTTTTGCTTAAGGTTGCTTTGTCTATTTGGGGTCTTTTCTGGTTCCATAAAAAGCATAGAATTCTTTTTTCTAGGTTTTTTAAAAATGATGTTGCTATTTTAATGGGGAATACATTGAAACAGTTAATAACTTTAGGTAGTATAGACATTTTAACAATCATGATTCTTCTGATCCACAAGCTTGATATGTTTTTCCATTTGTTTATGTCCTCTACAATTTCCTTCCTCAATGATTCATAGTTCCCCCTGTAGAGGTCTTTTGCCTTCTTGGTTAAATATTATATATTCCTAGGTATTTGCTTTTCTTTGTTGCTATTGTTAAAGGTATTGAGTCTTTGGTTTAATTCTCAGCTTGTCAGTTTTTGGCGTATTGGAATGCTACTGATTTGTGTACATTGATTTTGTAACCTGAGAGTTTGCTGAATTGATTTATCAATTCCAGGAGTCTCTTGGCAGAGTCTTTGAGGTTTTCTAGATAAAAGATTATATTGTCAACAAAGATCATATTGTCAGCAATGATCAATAGTTTGACTTCTTCTTTCCTCATGTGGATACCTTGGATTTCTTTCTCTTTCCTGATTGCTCTGAGTAGGACTTCAAGCACTATATCGAATAGAAGTGGTAACAGTGGGAAACCTTGTCTAGTTCCCGTTCTAAGCAGTAATGCTTTCAGTTTTTCCCCATTCATTATGGTATTGGCTGTGGGGTTGATCATATATGGCTTTTACAATTTTGAGGTATGTTCCATCTATGCCTATTTTGTTAAGAATTATTATTGTAAAAGGGTCCTGAATTTCGTCAAATGCTTTTTCTGTGTCTATTGAGAGACTCCTGCCCTTGTCCACTAGTGTAATTTTTCTGTTGGGTGTGGTGAGTACCCTCCCTATTAGCCACTCCGTGTACCCCCACAACCATCTGAGATAAGTTCTTGAACTACCCCTCAGCCTGTGTGTCTGGCCCACTACCATGCATCTCCATGGAACACTGGCGGGTAGGGGGATCCCCAATTGTGTGCCCATATTCCGCCACAAGACTCTATGGGGAAAGAGGTAGGCCTCTCCGTCCACAGGGTCCTCAGCCAAGGCATGCTCCTGCTGGGAAGAAGTGGCTGCTCATGTGAAGCCATACTCCCTATTCTAATGAGTCTGGGAATGGGCTGCTGTTGCTGTTCAGCCAATGTGCTGAGGCTTTCAGTTGTCATGGGAACCAGGGGCCAGGCTAACTCATTTTGAGTGCCACACCCCTAACCAATATGGCAGTTCTCCAGAGGGGGTGGAGGCTGGGTGCCACCACAGATCCCCATTCCTCAGCACCCCTCCATTCTCTCCTATTGGAAATGTCTAGAAGGGCTTCCTTGCTACCTGAATCTGGGACTAAGACCTCTCCCCCGTGTCTCTCTGCATTGCTCTTTTGTTTGGCCCATCTCTCTAAGGTGCTAGTATGAGATACCACAAAACATTGGTGGGCAAGAAGCTCACAAATTGTGGTGGCCCCACGCTCCATGGCAGGCTCAGCCAGGAACTCACACCTGCTGTAGAGAGGCATAGATTCATAGGCTTCCCAATTCAGAGTCCTCTCATGGTTGCAGTGGGGGAAGGGGCCACAGCTACCAGTTGGCCCAAGCTAAAATTAGTTTCTGTAATGTCATGAATGGAAGAGGTGCAAAGGAGGAAGTGTCTAGTTGTAAGAAAGCCAGCACTCTCGTCTCTCATGGCATTCTCCATTGGTTGTGCCTTTGAACATCCGAACTCCTGGGTTTCACTGGTTCACCCCCCCCATTCCTATTTAGCCACTGTGCCTGGGCTTGTGGAGGGTAGAAACGCCTCCAATATATTTTGTATCCCATTGTCCATTGAAGGCACCTAGGTGGGGGAGGGGAAACCCTCCTCACCTTTTCACTGGGCTCCAAGCCTCTCTGGGTTTGGTCCATGCTAGTATCTTCTCCTCTCTATCTTCTTCTTTCTCAACTTTGCAGTTTTTCTTCGGGGGATCCCCAGATATCTCTGTTGATTCCCCTTGTGATCCACACCTGGGCTGCAACTGCTCTCTGCTGTCCTCAGTCCAATATTCTACCTTCCAGATGGGATAATATGATAAGCAATGTCTCTAGTTGGCCATCTTGGCTCCTTCCCCTTAGTCATAAATTCTTTGCCTAGACCAATGTCTAGAATAGCTTTTCCTAGAGTTGTTTGGTTTCAGGTCTTACATTTAAGTCTTTAATTTATCTTTAGTTAATTTTTGTATATGGTGAGAGATTGGGAACCTGTTTCATTCTTCTTCATGTAGCTATCCAATTTTCAAAGTACCAATTATTGAATAGGGTATCCTTTCCCCAGTGTATGTTTTTGTCTGCTTTGTTAAAGATCAGTTGGTTGTAGGTAGGTAGTTTCATATCTGGGTTTTCTATTTTGTTCCATTGATCTATTTCTCTACTTTTATACCAGCACCATGATGTTTTGGCTACTATAGCCCTGATGTGATGCCTCTAGATTTGTTCGTTTTCCATAAGATGCTTTAGCTATTCAGGCTCTTTCTTCGTTTCTTATGAAGTTTAGGATTAATTTGTCTACATCTGTGAAAAATGACATTGGAAATTTGATGGAAATTGCATTGAATCTTTAAATCACTTTGAACAGTATTGACATTTTAACAATGTTGATTTTTCTAATCCATCAGCATGGGATTTTTTTTCATTTGTGTCATTTATGATGTCTTTCATCAGTGTTTATAGTTCTCTTTGTAGAGATCTTTTATCTCCTTGTATATGCATATTCCTAGGTATTTTATTTTCTTTGCAGCTATTGCAAATGGTATTGAGCTCTTGATTTGTCTCTCAGATTGAGTGTTATTAGTATAGAGAAATGCTACTGCTTTGTGTACATCGATTTGTAACCTGAGACTTTGATGAATTCATTTATTAGTTGTAGGAATCTTTTGTTGGAACCTTTAGGGTTTTGTACATAGATAATCATATCGTCAGCAAACAGGGATAGTTTGACCTTTTCTTTCCCAATTTGGATGCCCTTTATTTCTTTCTCTTGCCTAATTGCTCTGGCTAGGACTTCCATTATTATGTTGAATAGAAGTTCTGACAGTTGACACCCTTGTCTTGTTTCAGTTCTTAGAATGCTTTCTACTTTTTCCCATTCAGTATTATGATGATTAATTTTGTATGTCAATTTGACTGGTCATTGGGTACACAAATTAAGCATTATTTCTGTATATGTCTGTGGGGGTGTTTGTGGATGAGATTAGCATTTGAATCTTGAACTCAGTGAAGTAGTTCACCCTTCCCTATCCATGGAGGTCCTGAATAGAACACAAGGCGGAGGAAGGAAGAATTTGCCTATTATTTGCTTCCTGCCTGCCTGTCTGATATGGGACATTTCATCTTATCTTTTCCTGCCCTTGTATGTGGACTGAATTGTACCACCACCTTTTCTGGGTGTCCAGCCTGCAGACAGTAGATTGTGGGATTTCTCAGCCTCCATGATCATGTGAGCCAATTCCTCGTAATAAATAAATTTCCTACTGTTTCTATTTCATTGGACAATCCAGGTTAATATAACATTCTTATGACATTTCAATAACTCAGCTGTTAAGGATTATGCTTATTGAGGCTTTTATCTTATCTATTTTTATATATGCCCTAGCATAATATTTTTCATATCATGGTAATCGGCCTATCAGTAGGTTGTGAAATCAATTTAATTTGTTTCAGATACTATGTTTTTAGTAAAATAGAATATATTAGACAGGACACAGTAACTCATGCCTGTAATCATAGCACTTTAGGAGGCTAAGCTGGGAGGATTGCTTGAGGCCAGTAATTCAAGACCAGCCTGGGCAACACAGTGAGACACCCATCTCTACAAAAAAAAAAAAAAAAAAAAAATTAGTTGAACATGGTGGTATACACCTGTAGTCCTAGGTACTTGGAAAGATCACTTAAGCCTGCAGTTAAAGGTTGCAATGAGCAGTGATTCCACCACTCTACTCCAGCTTGAGTGACAGAGTGAGACACTGTCTCATAAAAAGTAAAAAACAAAATAGAATATATTAGGAAAGATTATAAGCATCATAACTGTTTCATAAAATATCTCTTGGGTGGGTATTTGTGTTTATATATGTATATATGTTTTTATTAGATCATCATATAAAACAAGTTTCTTATTTTTGACCACTTTCAAAAGGAGTTTAACAACCATTGCTTTAGTGTCTCTGTATGGACAATGGTAGTTCTTCAGAGAGGAACCTGAACCACATCTATTGGCTTCTGTAGAAATGATTGGCTTAGCCTTATTTGCATTTAAGGGGTACATTTATTAGCAACCTAATAGATATTATCACTATTTTTAAGATGAAAATATCACCTTTATCATCACAAGATGAGTATATTGTCTTTATATTATAGCCCAAGAGATATTTCTATCTAGTGTCTGTAAAAAGGATAATTGCTGTATCTCGGAGTGATTCTTAATTGACATTATCATCACTGAAATACTCCTTTTTTTTCTCATGTGGCTTCCAGAAATCTTAGGGCTGAATATTGAGTAAATTGTACCAGGTACATAAGATTTCATGGTATTTTATTTTCTAAATTTATTTATGGAATCCATCTCACTTTTCTTTTTGTACTGTATAGTTGTATGTTTTCTTAATTGATTAACTATTTTATCTTGTCATATTTTAATTTTATAAAGTGCCTTAAATGGTTTTTGACATAATAGTATCAAACGGCATAAAGATACATGTTAAAAAGAAAACTACCTGCTTTCAATAGTTTCCTTGATCTACCAGAATACCTGGTAGAAAAGGAAATTTTTTCAAACACAGCAAAGGTCCTTAAAGTTTTAAGTACTTAAAAAATGATCCATATAACAAGATCCAATACAAGTAGCTTATCTTTTAATTTAGTAATAAAAATTTATGTTTTTGTTTTTTGAGAAAATATATGATTTGCGCAAGGTATATAATTGGTGAATAATTGAAACTAGACTTAAATCAAGTTATTTTCTTTCTTGGTATGGAGATTTGTTTCTATTTCTCAATGTGGGTACGTGTGTGTGTGTGTGTGTGTGTGTGTAGATAATACTAAATTACTACAAAAGTACTCCAGAATTAACTGATATATTAGCAAAATTGTGTGTGTCTATATATACATATATGTATATATAGACACACACATATGTTAATATTAGTATATATCTATGTGTCTATATATATGCTTTTGTCAAATATTATTGAACAGATACTTGTTTTTTGCTCCTGTAATTCAAAATTGCATTGGAAAGAAATATTGATGCAACCTTCTACTAACAAAATATGTACATCTTTTTAAATATTTCTGACAAATCTTTGTTTCAAAATCAAGCAAAGAATTTGCTGGCTTCTGCCTTCCTTTCCAGCGCCTTTAACAAACCATAGATCTAACAATGTCATTCTACTTCTTCTTATTAGAAGTCTTTAATATCTCATTACACTCCAACTTTATGGTCTCTGCCTATTGCATTATAGTTCCTCTCACTGTATGATTCAGTGATGCAAATAGCTGTATATCTCTTCTGATCACCCTCTTTGATTATAATGGACATTTTCATTATCAGTGTATGTGATACATCAAAATACAAATATATAATTAAGTTTTGTGCAGAGCATAGGTTGACACACTGGAATGTGTTATATTTATTTCTTCATGACAGTTTTATATCTTTAGTCAGTTTTAATACTATAGGTGCATATTTTATTCTAAATTGCTTCAAATACATTTTGCATAGAGGGTGATTAGAAATTATTGATAAAACTAAGTCACTAGAATTTCAATATATAAAATATGTCCTACTATTAGAATTTTTTAAATATAGAAAATATCTAACATGGGAGAGAAGGAGGTCCTGCTCAGAATCTTCTCAAGCAGAGACTTGATTTGCCAGTATTTGCCAAATTTTTAATTAGTAGTGTTTAAAGGATAAAGTAGGATTGAGTGTTATTGATTCATGAATTGATAGAAAAGTAAGACTAATTTCTTTCCCAAACTTTGTCTATAAAAAAATTTTATGACTTTATTTTTAGAGTTTGTTGGATTATTTTTCCATAAAATAATTAAAAGTAAATGACTATTAGGTTTTACCAGTGACCATTACAAATGCTGGTGTTCAAATGAGGATGAAACCAAGTAACCAATAAACATTGTCTAGCTTAACACAGGTAGGCAGCTATGCAAAACATGAATATTTTAAAGAAATTACCTGCCAAGAATGCTGTAAGGCCCTGTTACCCATGTAGGTCATTCATTTATTTTGTATATCTCCAACAGAACTCAGGAAATACTTGTAAGTAGTTAGCTTAGAAGAGGTTATTCAAGACATAAAGAGTTGGTTGTTTAAGGGCTACACATTTCTTATGTTTATGCATACTATTATCAGCTATCAGTCTTGTGCTGGCATTTGGCCTTGCATGGAATTTACCATCTGCCTTGGGCAGCATTTTCAAGCAATACAATTCTGAATAGACCCAGGCCAAGCAGGCTGAGGGCCTCTACAGTCATCAAAAAAGTCCACATGCTGGGACTCCATCAGGGAGTTGGGCCTCCCACCAGCATCTCCAGCAAGTGAGTCTTCACATTTCTAGTGCTGTACAAAGGGGCTAGGATTTACTGCTGGGATTTACTCTTCCCTGTTCACTCAACATTACTGAAGGAATCCTTGTTAGGATCCTTGTTAGTATATTTTCCTCTGCTGACTAATATGCTTAAATTAGCAGGTTGCCAAGTCTGATCTGAGGTCATGAGACAATTGTTTATAATATCCAAAAGATAATTATTAAAAATTAAGAAACAAATGAATTGCATTATAAAATCACATGGAAGTCTATTTTCTCCAGTATCAACTGAAATGAAATATTAATGAAATATACTTTGTTCACATAGAGAAATAATAAATAGTAAAAATCCAGCAAAATTATGGGGAAAGTTGACTTACTGGTTTTGAAGTTGTAGAATTTTTTTTTTTTTTTTTTTGAGACAGAGTCTCACTCTGTTGCCCAGGCTAGAGTGAGTGCCGTGGTGTCAGCTTAGCCCACAGCAACCTCAAACTCCTGGGCTCAAGCAAAATCCTTCTGCCTCAGCCTCCCGAGTAGTTGGGACTACAGGCAAGCGCCACCATGCCAGGCTATTTTTTTTCTTTTGTATATATTTGTAGTTGTCCAATTAATTTCTTTCTATTTTTAGTAGAGACGGGGTCTCACTCTTGGTCAGGCTGGTTTCAAACTCCTGAACTTGAGCTATCCTCCCGCCTCGGCCTCCTAGTGTGCTAGGATTACAGGAGTGAGCCACCGCTCTCGGCCAGAATTTTTTTTTAAACAAATGAGTTGCTTAGACTTATGAAACTTCTAGTTCTGCTTGGGGAGCAAAGAACCTTTGAATGTCTGTAGCAAGTTTAAGTCAGACTTTCTCTTTGCTGTTGATCTTACTTTCTAATTGACATCAGTAGTGTCAGCTTTGTCTATGTTTTATTTGCCCTGATACAGAATTTAAAAAATCCATCAATAGCTAGATATCATAGATTCCGAGGTAAGTTTTAAGGTAGTGAGTAAGGTAAGGTAAGGTGGTGAGTACATACTATATGAACAGTTTCTAGCATCCTAGCCTTTCAAATACCACAAACTGATGGAATTGTTGCCAGGTTAAAAATATTTTTATCTGCAATAAAAAACTTTCACATAGTCAGTTACTGATGAAGCAGCAAACATGTTAGAAAGGAAAACTCATCACAATTTCTACACTGGGATGCTCTGCTAGTTAGAGTTAGTGTACCCTCTCCCTATCATTGTAACATTGAGCTATTGACATGGCCAAAGAAGAAAATCTACTCACAACCATCAAAGCCCATGCTCATTTAAATATGGAAATGATTAAATACCATTTACAAACTGCCAAATAGAAAAGCACCCAGAAATTATTAGTTTCCTTCTAATCATCTTTAAAATAGTGAATTCTTTTCTTGATGATGCCAACTATTTGCTTAAAGCAAATAGTTTAGGGATGGATATTGTCCATGTTGTAATAATGAACCATGAATTCATGAATCTTTATACTTAAACATATTATTAAAAAAAATTAAGTACATGTGAAACTTTCTGTTACCATAAGATTGTGGTTTATTTTGTAACACGTGTGATTTTTTTACTTCAAGGAGTTTCTATCCTATCCCTCCCCCAACAAAAAAAAATCACCAATCTTATTTCCTTAATAGATTATAAAACTGAGTTAAAAGAAGAATCTGAAAAATATGAAATAGAGAATATTCAACAGACAGAAAATTTATTGATATCCCCAGGGTGGCTCAAGGATGGCTTTAGCTATCACTTATAAAATTTCAGTGCCACTATCTGCTGTTTAGGAACTAACAGAATGGATATTCTGAAGAGGCCACGTATATGGGATAATGTTTAATCTATGAGAATCATATCCAATACTATGGACCTGACTCTTTCACTGTTCTTCAGATCATAGCCTTGATGTCAGCAGTGGAACTTTCAAATTATTTTTCACTCATGTTCCCCAGTCTTGGCATACCATGGACATTGGAGTAACACAGTTATTTTCTGCTTTTGTCCAACCCCAGCAAAATGTCTCTGAGCTAATGTTAAGACAGAGTACATGATTATGTGCTCACATATTAATGATTCTGATGTATGTTATATGTTTCTTTAACTTAATAGAAATTGCCAACATTCCCTTTCCTTCAACTAATTGATACATATTGTAAGTTATTATGAGCATGTCAAATTGCATGTTTAATCCTCCATAATTTAATTTCTGCATTCTATAGCATAACATCTGAAATGATACCAATATATAATAAATCCCTAGCATCTTAAATATCTTTTTGTTAGAAAATTTATTCTCGTTGCCAGGATTATTATTTATATAGTAGAAAAATATATCCCGAATCAAGATTTTTTTAGGTGAAACCCTTTTTGGTCAGAAGTTTATTACATATGCTTTGGAACTCCATTGTCTATGTTTAGTAAATGCAATGTATCAGCCATACATGGGCCATACTGAAGTTATGGCACAGCTGTGTTCTAATAAAGAGAAACTGGCCACTTCCAAACATGAATTGGAATATAAAAATAACAATTTTCCTTGGCTGGTACTCATGAACCTTCTGAATATATTTTAACTTTTAAAGAGAAAATATATTTTAACATATGTGCAAATTGTGCTGACTTATTTATCAAAGCTATGGTATGATGTATTACAAGTTAGCTACAGAGGGACATGTTTGGGCATCTTGCTCATCTTTGGGACCGTCTTACATAGCATTCTTTGCATAGTCTACGTGCTTGAT
Organism: Lepilemur ruficaudatus; assembly: GCA_963574885.1. Taxonomy (NCBI): domain Eukaryota; kingdom Metazoa; phylum Chordata; class Mammalia; order Primates; family Lepilemuridae; genus Lepilemur; species Lepilemur ruficaudatus. The sequence goes on along the minus strand of CAUYRT010085960.1, from coordinate 31,905 downwards.
AAAAAGTTCATTAAATGGGTGATGGGATCAAGGAGGATGATTTTTTTATATACACTAGAGAAGAACAACAATTAAGAAGTTTGAGAACATTTTCTTGGTGGAAACTTCGTGAGAATAGAATTAGGTAGGGAAAAACCAATGGGAGCAAGGCAACAAGGAGGGTCTTGAAACGATGTATACGTTAGATAAAGAGGAGCTAGAATAGTGAAGTTTTCCAGATATTAATATAGATTCCAAAAATATAACAAAAAATTAACTATCCATGATTTGGATATCAAAGCCAAAGAGAGGCCATTAAATATTAACCGAATTAAACATAACAAAGATTGACAAGCAGTATTCATTTACCACTTTATGATAATTTTGAATAGTATGAAAATTTTCCCCATTATCAAAAATTGCAAACACTTTGAGTGTAAGGGCTATCATTACATTATTCATTATCATGAATAGCTCATAAAAGTTTTTCACTGTTCAATAAATACACGAATAAAAAGTAAAAAAAAAACCTATAAAATATTTCAGGAACAAAAATAGAATCAAGAACAATTATGTTTTAATGTTTGAGGAGATCCTTGGAAAAGCAGGGAGTATCATTTAATGTAGGCATAAGACTTCTGTGCCCACATTGTTAACAAATAGCATTGTTTACATCCTTCAAAATGTTCAGCAACTGGTATTCAGTTGTGGTAGACCTATTCTTCCTCATTCATTCTTGGCACATGCCTTATACCTGTGGAGCTATGAGAGAAAAATCAACAACATCCCACTTTAATTAGCAGCAGAATATAATTGTCTTAAGGAAACTCTCAATGTTGAACTGTTCCTGCATTTTGAAAAGCTCCCATACCTGAGGAGGAACAGCAAGTATTCTTCTGAGGCCCTTACACAATCCTTAGCTGATTAGTCAGCTTGGAGTTTAAGGCAGCTGTGCAGGCAAATCATTTTGCATCTGAATATGGATTTTTATGATGCTACATAGCTTTTGTAAATAAACCTGAAGAAATGCTACACCTGTGCCCTTAGAATGTTAGGAAAATTATTAGATGGCAGTTCTTTTTAGATTAAAATGTACTATTGCAAATTTGTTTTGAGATGAGTCGTTGCTTTGGCATTGTCCCATGTGTTTGGGAAGTATAAAAACTCTCAAATGAAGTGTTCAGCAAATGCTGAAAATGATAATGACAGGAAAGAAGCTTCAGAAAATTTCTGGAGCAGGATAGAAACATATTATGTTGGGAAAGGAATTTTCAGTGCACAGAGTGAAAATGCAGCTTGAATAGCATAAGGCAAGTAGATTGAAAGGTAGAGAAAGCAGTGGTTCTGGGAAAAAATGCCCAGATTTAGGAATTAGCTAGATTGAAACACCTACCACATGCAAACTACCTTTGTGATCTTGACTGAGTAATCTTTTTTTCTAAACTTTTGCTCTTTATCATAACTCTGAATATAATAGTTGTTAATATCTCATGTTAATTTAAATAAAACAATGTAGTAAGTCTGACTCATATTGATTGTCCAATAAATTGCATGTCCTTCATAAGATTTTTATGATTATATGATGTTGCATATTCAAAGGGACTGCCTTGAACCGTGCTTGGCACATTAGTCAGGAGGTATTCATCACCTCTCTCCTGGTCACATTCCATGGTGTTCATGTTACTAAGGTGATGCTTTCTTCACTAACATGGGTTTTTTTTTTTTTTTTTCTGATTTATTACAGTATCTCTCATTTTAATTTGAAAACCTTTCACATTTGCCTAGTTTGTTAATGTTTGTATCTTATGGATTGATTATTATAAGCTAGATATAGAGTTAGAAGATAACTGCTAAGTTTCTTCTGTGAAAATTTACAGACACATGCCCACAAATGCTTTGCAATATAATTTTAATTTTTAGCTAAAGGCAATTAACAAAAAACAAATTAAGTATAATGTCATTTCCATTTTTAACAATCATTTTCCTAAGTTGTGGAACTCTGGGTAAGTTTTATTTCCATTTATACTTTCTTATTTTCTAAGTTTTGAGAAAAGTATTAGAAACACTTATGTGAGAAAAGAGAGAATTTGTATTAAAAAATTCTAAGGATTAGTTCACCCAAGTCCAAGGTACTTCAGTTTACTTTATGAAGTCAATTTACTTCATAAAGAAGAAAAAAATGTTACCTAAGTATTATATAAAAAGTGCAAGAAGTTGTGTTAAGCAAAGAAAATGGTAATTGTGTGAGTAGATTTAAATAAACATTAACAAATAAACCAATAATTACATCACATAATAGGTAAAATCAAATAAATTTAAAATATTAGAAGTACACAGTACCTGAAAGAATGATTAGAGTCAAATTAGCCTATGTTAGATAAGTCTACAGTTAGTCAAATATTCAGAATTTCACACAAAAATCTTTTCAAGCCATTAGGATAAAATTGGATCCCTCTATTAAGGGTTCTCATAAACTACATTAACCCCTTTTTCAAAAAAGTATGCATTTATAATAATATTGATTATTTGAATAAAATCTGTTCTTACCAACAGTCTAGAAGGTCCATCAGATGGGTCATTTTATCTCCCTCTCTCTCACTGGTATATCCCCAACACGTGAACAGCCTATGGCACACTGAAGGACCATCAAAAAATTGTTGATCATATAAACAAATAAATGGAGATAAATGGGTAGTAAACACAACAGGATAATTAAGTTAACATGGGGGTTAGCAAAGGCTTTGCAAAAGAGATAACTCTCTATTTTGTTTGAAATGAGCAAATAAATTCTCTGGGAAGAAAAGGAATAAAGAACATCAGAGGTAGAATAATCGGCATGAGCAAAAAGTCCTGTAAATAGAAAAATTCATGTGTTAGTATTGTCAGAGCATAGAGGAAAATGGAAAAAACAAACAAACAAACAAACAAAAAACAGAACTGAGCATGGCCATACCTTTTTAAGGCCAGCACACTGTCAGTTGTATTGATATTCCATGTGAGCTCAGAAGAAACAAAATACATTTTCCAGTGTTAGTTGTAGCATCTATATGGGTTCATTAAAAGAAGCTTGTTAATTGTGCTTTTCAAATTTCCTATGAAGGCTATTAACATTTCTTTCATTATTCAGTGCTAATAATGGTAGATTAAACATGACTCAATATAATGGCATATTTGCTATTTTCTTTTTGTATTTCAGTCATTTTTTTGCTTTATATAATTTGAAACTATTTACCAGATGCATTATACCTTTCTGAAAATTTAAATTGTTTATAATTATACAATAATTCTCTTTGTCTCTAGAAATGCTTTTGTCTTCACATCTATTTCATTGGATATTAATATCTTAGTGCCAGCTTTCTTTTGACTAGTTTTATCTTATATATCTTATTCTTTAGCTTTTGACTTTTATCCTGTATTTAATGCTTACCCCCTCATAAAAAGCAAAAAAAGGTACTTTTTCATTGTTAACTCTGTGTAATCATCTTCATATATTAATTGGAGAGCTTATTTCAGTTACATTTAGTTTGATTTCAATAATATATGGATTCATTTTTATAGGCTTACTTTGTCCTTTCTATTTGTATAGCTTTTTTCTTAATTATTTTCTTATCTACTTTTTGATTGATTATAATTTCTTTTTTATATTTTCCCATGATTATTATCATTGATAGTTATGCATTCTTTTTATATTTTTGTAATTGTTTGAAAATCTTATGGTTTTTTAAAAATTAGTTTAATTAGTAATTTTTACCCCTACTCTTAAACAATCAAAAGATTTAAAATGATTTAACTCCAATTCTTCTCCAGAGATATGTGCTTTCACTATTTTAGTTAACTTTATTTAATCCCACATATTAAGCAATATAATTGTTGGCTTATTTAGCTAATGTCTACTTAAGTTCACTTATATGATTACTATTTTATTTACCCAATATTCCTTCTTTTACTTTTGGAAAATTTTTTTAATTTATTAAGTATAATTTTAAACATCTGTTTATGATAGATATAATCTTAAAATCACTTCCAATAATCTGCCTTTTATAAGCCCTTGTCTTTGAATGTGAGTGGAACTTGTAAATATGATGAGATATCTTTCTCATGCTTCTCTTATGTTATAGGGCACGAATATCTTTAGAAAAGCGAGATCTTCTAGGTGAGCCTAACATACTTGCTTAAGCTCTTTATAAGCAGAGCAATGTATTTAGCTGGTTGCAGCAGGGGAACTCTTGAGACTCAAAATATGAGAGGGATTTGATGCGAGAGAAGTTCACCACTGAGCTAGAGGATGCCATAGACCAAAGATTGAGAGCAGCTTCTGATTGCTGAGAGCATTCACTAACAAAGAGAAAACTGGGACATCATTGCCACAGGGCAAGGTCTGAATTCTGGCATGAACAGAATGAGCTTGGAAGTGGATTCTTCCATAGAGTCTGGCCCTGCTGACATTTTGATTTTGGCTTGGTAAGAATCTAGATAGAGAACCCTGTTAAGCTTGTCTGTTCTAAAACCAGCCAGATTATGAGAAAATAGTGGGTGTTATTTTAAAACTCTAAGTGTGATAATTTATCATGAATCAATAGACAAGGAACATATTTTTAGTGAGGTCCTGTTAGCGTCAAATTCTTTGTTTTCCTATATTTTATTTTAGACAATTATTTTTCTCAAAATTCTTAGGATTTTTTTTTTGCCTTCTATTTTAAGAAGTTAATTTAGATTTTTTTGGCTCTTTTATAAATAATCTTTTTTTTTTTTTTTCTTAGAGGCGTTAATAGTCCTTTTATTATATTTGTGTTTTAGCCCATTTGGGCTGCTATAGTTGAATACCAGAGCCTGGCTAATTTGTAAAGAACAGAAATTTATTTCTCACAGTTCTGGAAGCTAGGAAGTCCACAATCAAGGTGCCAGGATTTGGTATCTGGTGAGGGCCTTCTTGCTGCTTCCTCTATAGGAAGGAAAAGCTGTGCCCTCACATAGCAGAAGGTAGAGGGCAAATTGGCAAGCTATCTGAATGAGTGAAAGCTCTTTTGTAAGCGCCTTAATCCCATTAATGAGGAAGAAGCATTCCTGGCCTAATTACATTTCATTTTATTTATTTTTTCTTTTTTTTATTTCCAAATTTTTACAGGGTTACAAACATTCAGGCTTCATACGTTGCATTTGCACTGCCCAAGTTGGAGCTACGAGCGTGTCCATCTCAGAAAGTGCACAATGCAACCATTAGGTGTGCATTTACCCATTCCTTCCTCCCCCTTCCCACTTGCCTGACTTCCTATGAATGTTACTTCCATATGCGTACATAACTGTTGATCAATTAGTACCAATTGGATGGTGAGTACATGTGCTTGTTTTTCCATTCTTGTAATACTTCACTTAGTAAAATGGACTCCAGCTCCATATAGGATAATACAAGATGTGTTAGGTCACCATTGTTTTTTCTGTGGCTGAGTAGTACTCCATGGTATACGTATACCATATTTTATTAATCCACTCATGTATTGATGGGCACTTGGATTGTTGCCGCATCTTTGCAATTGTGAGTTGTGGTACCATAAAACTGTTTTTAGGCTACAAAATCAGCTTTGTAACTTTGGGAAAGCTACTTAACTTTCTAAGCCTCTGTCCTCATCTGCATTTACTTCACAGGGTTTTGGTAAGGATTAAGCAAATAGCATATAAGTGTGACTATAAAGAAACACTAGAGACTTTCAACAACTGGGCATTTCCTTTTCTCTTCCTTTCCCATGCTTCCCCTCTTTTCTACACCTGTTGTTCTCAATATTAACTAGGCATATGTTTTCCTTACCTGCTGATAGGGTTCAGATGTTCGGCCCCTCCACAGCTCATGTGGAAACTTAATCCCCAGTGTTGGAGGTGGGGCCTGGTGGGAGTTGTTTGGGTCATGGGGGCAGATCCCTCATGAATGATTTGGTGCTGTCCTGCAATAATGACTGAGTTCTCACTTTATTTTTATTTATTTATTTTAAGAGAGAATCTTGCTGTGTTGTCCCGGGTAGAGTGTAGTGGCATCAGCCTAGCTCACAGCAACCTCAAACTCCTGGGCTCAAGCAATCCTCCTGCCTCAGCTTCCAAAGTAGCTGAGACTACAGGTGTGGGACACTACGCCTGGCTAATTTTTCTATTTTCTGTAGAGACGGGGTCTCGCTCTTGCTCACGCTGATCTCCAACTCCTAAGCTCAAGCAATCATCCCGCCTTGGCCTCCCAGAGTGCTATAATCATAGCTATGAGCCACCACACCTGGCCAAGTTCTCATTTTAATAGTTACAGGAGAGCTGGTTGTTTAAAGGAGGCTGGTACCACCTCCTCCCTCTCTTGCTCCTTCTCCTGTCATGTGACACACCTGCTCCCGCTTCACCTTCTGCCTTGATTGGAAGCTCCCTGAAGCCCAGCAGATGCTGGTACCATGCTTGTACACTCTGCAGAACCATGAGCCAAATGAAAAATAAACCTGTTGTTTTTTTTTTAAATTACCCAGACTTGTGTATTTCCTTTTTTTTTTTTTTTTTTTTTTTTAGGTATTTCCTTTATAGCAACTCAAAACAGACTAAAATATACCTTCCAAGTTGGGAAATAAGATTTTCTACTGGAGGCAATGGGAACCTGCTTGGTGCAGGTCTTAGTACATATGACCCACCTTTCTCTCATCACCTCCCCCTTTTACCAACCACTGCATAGGAGAAACCACACGGTGGCAGTATCAAAGTCATGGGAGATTTTATGGGGTGAGGACTTGCCATCTTCCTGCTCCTCCCCATTCTCCAATTCTACTGATGCTGCATTCAAACAATCCTCATTTTAAAATCAATAGCCTTTAGGAACTGTCATTGATAGTGTCATCTTTTTTCTTAGTGTCCCTTGTGCTTCCAGGCATTCTCCTGGCCTTTACTTGATGACATCCTCCCTCCCCCTCCCTTCAAGCTCCTCCTTGATGGTTGCTTGTTATGAAAGCCTTTCCCTAACTCCCAAGTTGGAGTGGTTGATGAAGACCCTCTTTAAATCGTTATAACTTTTCCACTGAAATGTCACCCATGGCCCTGATGTCAACCTGCATTGTTTTATGACCATTTCAATGCATGTCTTACTTATGTCCACACCTGCTGCACCTAGCCCAGGGCTGGGCATATAGTAGGTGATGAATGAATGTGTAGGGCATCAAACTAAATCTATGGAGCTGAGAAATCCACCTGCTCTTGGAGGGTCACCTTTGGGGTTTATACAAAAGGACAGGTTCCTGACACTGAGCACCCTAACATGCGTGGTGTTAGGGTGTTGGAACATGGAAAGTGGAAAGTGTTCGGGATTTGTTGGAATTAAAATGGCATTTATCCTTCATGGTCCCAAATTCTTTCCATTGAGCTCTGTATTTCCAGATCAAGACAAGGTCTGGGAAAGCCAGGATCAGGTCTCCCTGTCTGTGCTGCTCACGCTATTACTCTTTACTGAAACCCGCCTCTCTGGCATAGGCAGGTGCTTGTCACTCAAAGAACAAGGTTGCTCCTCTTTTCATCTCTCCCCTCTGATGTTCAAAACCCAGCAGGCACCTTAACCTCCTCTTCTTCACTCACCTTCTTCCACCTAATCAACCACTTGGGCTCATTCATTCCACCCTTTAGATGCCTCTTAAATCTGTCCACTTCCTTCCATCCTCACTGGTACAGCCCTGGTTCTGCCACTATTGTCCCAGGCTTGGAATCCTACCTAGTCCCACCCTCAACAGCTATTCCTGTCCCCCAAACTGATCCTGCCCCATCCTCCTCCATCTGCAGCCCAATCTCCACAGGCACAGATATCTCTCAGAAATGCAAATATGGTCATGTCTTGCCTCTTTCTAAAACCCATCACTGTCTCCCTGTTCCCTTCATGATAAATCCAAATGCTCAGGCATGGTACCCATGACCTTCAGGTGACCACTCCTGCCAATGTCTCCTGCCCTTTCCCACCTAGTTCTACCACAGTGAGCCATGTGCCAAGACACCATGCCCTCTTTCATTCCTAAGCTCCCGCATTTGTCGCTCCCCCCTGCCGGGGTTGTTCTGCCATTGTTTTTGCTAATCCTTAGGTGCACTCTAAGACTTAATCTCAGTCACAAAGTCTTCCCCAATTGCACCACACCACACCACCTGCAGCTCACCAGGTATAGTCCCATAACAACTTGGGTGCCCCACCTCTGGGACAGCACTTGACACCCCAGACAGAAATGGTGGTTTTTTTTCTTCTCCACAGTTGTTCACCATTGGATCCTCCCCACCCAAGGCAGTGCCCAAAGCACAAGACATACTCAGGGAAAAAAATGTTTGTGAATGCAAGGAAAAAAGGAGGGAGGGAAGGAAGGAAGAAGGGAAGGAAGGAAGGAAGGAAGGAAGGAAGGAAGAAAGGAAGGAAGGAAGGAAGGAGGACTGGCAAAGAGCTTTTCTCAGTTATCACAGTGTAAGGAAGAGACTCTCTCCAAGGTTTTCCTAATCTTTATGTCCTGGCAAGGAAATGCCAGCAAGGATGTCCCTACCACAAACTTCGCTTTCCCATGTTCTCGCATTGCCTGTGTCCGCCTCTCCCCATGGAGTTGAGGGGCTGCCACACTAGTGTGCCCAAGGGCTGCTGACCAGAGGCTCTGGGGATAACTCTCTCAGGTTGTAAGGGCACTGGAGGGCAGCCTCTTTCTTTCCATCACTCCCAGAGAGGCATCATTCCATAGGCAGGTGTTTATAGCAAACGTGCAGAGGGAAGCATCAGCCCAGACCAGCAGGGTTGGACCTCATGATATGTTATTGCTGGGCCATGTTGCCACCCTCTGTGCGTCTGGGCTCTGGCTGAGTCGCAAATATGGAAAGTGAGGATTGAGCATCTGGCTTCCCAGGCGTTGGCAAGAGCTGACAGCAGCCACCTGCCCTCCCAGCCAGAGTGAGTGTGGGACACACCATGCATGTCTGAAGGGCAAAGACAAGCAAATCAGAGCTCTGGGATGTCATCCATCTTCCTTTCTCTAGCATAAAAAAAGAGCCTACAGATCTCTCCAGGACCTGACTTGGAGTCAATTCCAACTGTCCCTGATGTGCACGATTCTGATGTGCACACACTGACCGAGAGTGGACAGGTACTCTGCAGAGATCCTGCAGCATTCCCGAGTTGAGTTTTCCCCAAACCAAGGCGTGCAGAGCTGACGCAGTGCACCACATTTGAAGAGAGCTTGAAAGAGGCAGAGCAAGTGCTTTGCTCTGTCGACAGAGCCTGGAGAATTTTTCTGGTAGAGGATAGGAAAAAAATCAATGTGGCTGTTCAAAAATGTAATGGTGGCTGTTAAGCAGTATCAGAAAGGGCATTCCAAGGAGGACTGTCAGTGCCTTGGAGGATGCCATGCCCTAGCTACCTGAGGAGAGGGCATGGGGCGAGCAGGAGGAATGTTCAAGAAAGCAAATTTCCAGAAAAGGTGGGATGCCTCCACATTTGTCTTTCCTCCACTCCTGGATTATCTTCCTTAGAAGCATTCTTACCACTCTCATCCTACCCAGCATCAGCAATAGCTTCCAGATCTTGAGTATCTATCCTGAGTCAGGTTTATTCAGTACTTACCCTGTCTCAGGAAATACGCTAAGCACTTCACATACAAACTGCAAATATTATCCCCATTTTACATTTGAGGAAATTCATGCTCAGGGAGGTTAAGTAACATCCATCTTTGCACAGCTAATGAGCAGCAGGATTTGATTTAAACCCAGATCTGCCTGATTTCAAAGCACATCCACTTCACATTGTAGCATGTTGCTCCACTGAATGTCGCCCTCAAGTAGGTTTAGCCTGCTTCCCTAGGTTGGGGTTGGTTAGTAGTTTTAGGGCTTCTCATAAGGGTATCACATGGATGTTTGGCTGTGCTCAGCCTCTACGTTACTTATGGGTTAACCCACTGGTCATCTTGGCAAGGGTAGTGGGTGTATGGGGCCCAGCCTGCAGGGTGGTGACATCTTTAAGGAAAAAGTCTATAATTTTCATCTGTGGTGCCTGATCTAAGTTGCCTGACATCTTTGGGGCTCAGTCTAGTAGTCAGTGGTCCATTTCCCATTTAGGAGAGGGGCTGGCGCACACTGGAAATTTCATGTCCAACTCAGAACTTGAAAGGTGATATGTACCTACTTTCCTGTTAACTCTTACGGTGGTTTTTCTATATCTTTAAAGAAGTTCTGAGTGTGAGGCTGTCATCTCTTCCCAAAGATGGGAAAATAGCAGCAGCAAAACTAATGTGCTTTCCGGGAAAAGAGGGAGGAGAGGAGAAGTAACGGGCAGGTCTGGGAGTGGTCAGTCCCTGCTTTTACGGCAGTGGGAGGGGGAAGCAGAACAGCCCTGAAGTCCTCAAACTGGAGGTTGGGAAGAATGATGTGTGTGTGACAAGGGCATTTTTGTTGTGAAGGCTCTCGTATGAATTAAACCAAAGAGCTCCATTGCTGTGTTGTTTTAATAACAATATTTTTTTCAGTATTTACAGAGTCATTTTTAATCGGGATGAATCTCTGTAGTGACGAATTTAACATATATGTGGAATGGTAGAATCCACTAAATTCCACTTATAATTTAACAACTCCATTTAATTTATAGCATCATAATTATTATAATTAACAACCACAGTCCAAAATATGAAACAGTGTTGTTAAGTGCTCATTTCTATATCTATTATGAGATTAGCTTTCCACGGGAAGACATTTCACATAATATAGCTGGACACAGATTTTTTTTTTAAATATTTTTTCCAACTTTCCTCTCCCCTCCAGGATGCAATTCCTGGCAGACGGACTGCATGGTGTTCTTCTCGCTGAGTGTTGTCTAGAGTAAGGCTTCCTTCAGGAAAGGCAGTTCAGGGACCATTGGGCAGGGCCCTCCCAGAGATAAGAATGAGAGATGATGCACCACTTTCCTGGAAACCCAGGAAGAAATTTCCCGGGTGGGGCCTGGCTTTTGCCTAGGGGATCCTCTCTTGGTTGCTCCTCAGTGCCCTAAGTGACCCTCTGAGCCATAAACTTCAAATCCAACGTGGGTGGTGGGGGCCTGACCAAGACCATTTGCCTCCCAGAGTTTGGTGAAGGCCTACACCTTCTCTGTCCACGGTCATCTCTCAAACTGCTCAGCACAGAGCGGTGCCCAGTCTGCGATTGCAGAACAGATGATTCCTCTCATGGGAATGAGAAACAACAGGACTCTGCAGAGGGAAGTTTTCCGTTTGCAGAAGAATCAAGCTCATTTGTCTTGATCCTTGTGCCGTGAGTGGTCCTGTTCAGAATCTAACTGAAGTCTCTCACCCAAACCCCCATAAGATCCATAGTTTTATTCCTTTTTTTTCTTTAATTGTGAGCAATGACAACAAAACACATAGCATGAAAGTCACCATCTTAACCATTTCAAAGTGTACAGTTCACTGCTAACTCTCCATTCTTTCCCAGCCCCAGCTCCTGGGAACCCCCAGTCTACCTTCTGTCTCTAGGATTTTGGCCACTCCAGATACCTCATATATGTGAGATCATACAGTATCTACCTTTTTTGTGACTGGCTATTTCACTTAGTATAATGTTCTCAAGTTTCATCCATGTTGTAGCATGTGTCCCTATTTTTAAAGCTGAATAATATTCCACTGTATGTATATATTACATTTTGTTTATCCATTCCTGCATCTATGGACATTGGGGTTGCTTCTACCTTTTGGCCATTGTGAATGAATAGTGCTGCTATGACCACGGTGTGCAGTTTTATTCCTATTTTTACAAATGAGGACCCTTAGGTTAAAAAGTTGAAGTAGCAGCCTGAGCTCACCACTTAGTAAGTGACAGAGCCTGGAAAAACTAAAAGACACATAGGCTGAGGGGATTTCCTAAATTGCAAAGTGAAGTGCAGCTCCTTGGGGGCCCAGCTGCTGCGAATCTCTGCCTGAGGCAGAGGTGGAGAGGAGAGCTCTTTGAAGCAGGGCTCCTGGCTCAGCTGCCAGTGCTGCTGACATGAGGACCTTGTTCTTTGGGGTGATTGGCAGTGCTCCTACCACAGCGTCCCCAGCTTAAGGCAGGAAAGAACCAAGTGCCAAGGGTGGCCGGGCAGACCCAGGGAAAGAAGCAAGCATCCTAGAGCGTTCCTCCTGGGAGATGAGCTGAAGAGGGTAGAATGAGAGATCTGAAGGGGAATGCCAGGTATGGAGAAGCCTGGGTCTGTGTGCCTTGAGACAGAAGGAATCGCTTTGGAGTGTGGTCCATGGCCCAGTGGCAGCAGCACCCCTTGGTAAATTGCCAAATCTGAGGCCCCACCCTAGACTGGCGGAAGGAGAACCTGTATTGAACAAAGGTCCCCAGATGGTCTGAGCGAACACTAAAGTTTGAACAGCGCCATCTTAGAGCGTGTGAGGCGTCCCCATTTGACAGGGCTGGCTGGGAAGGGACCCAGCTGCCTGCGCTTCCTGTCTCCCAGGCAGAGGAGAGCTCTCCCCTGCAGAAAGGCATTTCCTGTGGCTTGAGGTCCTTGTGGGAGATTGCTGAAGCAGATAAGAAGTTGCGGGAGAGGAGGAGAAAAGGAGAAAGGATCATATTTCTTGAGTAAAGATTCTACTCCGTGTCAGGCATACACCTTGCAGATTTATGTCATTTAGTCTCACAGTAACCCTCTGAGGAAGTCACTGAGTTTTTCACCATTTTGTAGACAAGGAAAAAAGTTCAGAGAGGTGAAGTGCCTTGCCTGGGGTCACAGGGCTAAGTGGCTACTTCCATCTCAGGCTGTTCCCAAACGTGGCTCTTTCCTTCCCTGGCTGCCTTCAAGTTTCAGGTTTGATGTTCAGATCCTGGTGTCAAGTCCTCTGCCCCATGGTCTTAGGACACTCAGGCAGCAGCAACAAGGTCAGCTTCTTACTCCAGGGCCAGAAACAAAGGGTGTTTGAATTGAAGGAAGTAGAATGAGGAATAACAAGTGTAGGGAAAGATGGGTCTGTGTCATCTGATGAGGACATTCCAGGAATAGATGGGACACCCAATAGACATGTGTTGAATGAAAGAATAGAGAATAGATGACCAGCCCTTTTCTCCCACTTAGACCCTTGGAGACACTTGTGAGCCTGTTTCCAACTTCCTCCCTGGTCCAGGGCCAATGCTGGCCAGCAGGGGATATCTCAGAGGCCACTTGTCCCTCCTCCAACTCTGTGGCAGCCTCCAGCTCTCTGGGAAGCTGGCTGCCGGCTCAGAAACCATTGCTTAAGGGTACAAAAGATGATTCTGATGTGGAGACATTAAGGAAAAGTTTTAGTTATGAAGAGTCCAAGGATTTAATCCAATGAAATCACACCCACCCTATCCCCCCTTTTTTGGCTCTTGTTTGTCACGAAGCAACACACAAATTCAATGCTCAATTGAGGATTTTATTTTTGTCTGAGTTTGCACTATAGTTGTATTCTATCTAACCTGTTTCTATGCATTCTACACAGTTTTCATACTTCTTCCATGCTGCTGTAGGAGGAAAATCCTGTGTTGTTTCCGTTTATTTCTCCCTCACCCTCCCAATCCTGCCCTGAGAGAACACCCATCTCTCGAGCCCTTTTATTTTTTCCTTCTATCTTTTTTCTCACTGCTTTGCTCAGAAGGCAGCCCAAGACACACGGAAATCTGTCTTTCTGACCAGAGCAACTGGGAAAAGGGGCTCCTGGGAGCTGGAGAATGTGGGCAGGATGCTGGAAAGGAAAGAGCGTTTCTGCGGGACATATACTAGCAGTGGAATTGCTGGGTCACAGCGTTTGTGTTCTTCTTGTAGTTTTAATTTTCACTTCCCTGATGTTGAGCATATTTCATATGTTTCATATCCCCGTGTGAAGTGTCCATTTTTCTATTGAATTGTCTGTCTTTTTGTATTGATAAGTCAAAGTTCTTTATGTTGTCAACATATGTGTTGCAAATATTTTCTCCCACTCTGGGGCATCTTCACTTCTTTCATGAAATTTTGATGATGAGAAAGTTCTTAATTTTAATGAATCTCAATTTGTCAATCTTTTCCTTAGGTATTCATGCTTTCTGTGTCCCATTGAAGAAAATTTTGCCTACCCTACAGTCCTGAAGGTATTCTCCTATGCTGTCTCCTAGAAGCTTAAGGTTTACCATTAGGTTTAAATCAATAATCTACCTGGAATTGGGCTTTGTCAATAGTATGAACAGTGTGAAGTAGGAGACCAAGCATCATTTATTGAAAAGACCCTCCCCTCTCCACTGCACCGTAGTGTTGACTTTTGTGACATCCTGGTGGTGCCTATGTACCAGCCTGTCTCAGGACTCTGCAAACTGTTCCATTTGCCCAAACTTGTCTCCTTCATGGACATTATACGTTCCCCCTTATTTGTCTAAGCACTCTTTGAAGTCCTCCTGTTATGACTTTGGTTTGCCATATAGAGAGGTCTTCATTATATTTATTACTAAATCTTTGATAAATGTTATGTAATTGTAAATTGTATTGGTAAAATAAAATTGAATTTTTGTTTTTGGTATTGTTTGTTCCTAGTATAAAGAAATACAACTGATGTTTATGCATCGACCTTGTAGCTCAAGAACTTTTAAAATTCACTGATTAATCCTAAGTCTCTCTATAGATTCTTTTGGCTTGACTGGTCATATCACCTGCCAATTATGATGAATAATAATTGTACTTTTTTTCTTTCTGTCTGATATTTTCATCTTTTTTACTCACCTTATTATGCTGCCTAAAACCTTCAGTGCAATATCGAATAGAAATATGAGATCAGGCATCTTTGTAACACTGCAGATCTCAGAGGCATACAGTTCACTATTTCACCATTTCATATGAATTTGTGCAAGTTTTTGTGATATACTTTATCAGATTAAGAAAGTCTCTTTATATTCCTAGTTTTCCAGGAGTCTTATTATAAATGAGTGTTGAATGTTATTATATTATTTTTCTATAATTATTAAGATGATCTACTGTTATCATTTGTTTGGTTAATGTGGTTAAATTGTGTTGATTGATTTTTGAATTTTAAACCAACATTGAATTTCTAGAACAAATCCAATTTAGAATTATACTTTTGTATATATTAGTGAACATATCAATATTTTGAATAGGATTTTTGCATCTATATTATTAAGGGCTATTGGCTCATAATTTTTCTTTTCTCAGGCCAGGTTTTGGTATTAATATTAAGCTGTCCTAATCAAGAGTTAGGAAGTGAAATATTCCTCTTTTTTTCCATTCTCAGGAAGAGTCTGTGAAAGATTGGTGTTACTTTTTAAAAGTTTAGAAGAATTCAGCAGTGAAGCCATTTGGGCTTTCTTTCTTTTTTTTTTTTTTTTTTCATTTGAGACAGAGTCGCACTTTGTTTCCCGGGCATCCGCCAAGCTCACAGTAACCTCAAACTCCTGCATAAGCAATCCTTCTGCCTCAGCCTCCCGAGTAGCTGGGACTACAGGAGTGTGCCACCATGACCAGCTAATTTTTCTATTTTTGGTAGAGACAGGGTCTCGCTCTTGCTCAGGCTGGTCTTGAACTCCTGACCTCAAGTGATCCTCCTGCCTCGGCCTCCCAGAGTGCTAGGATTACAGGCGTGAGCCACCGTGCCTGGCCATTTGGGCTTTCTTTTGGTTGGTATTTACATGGTATAACTTTCTTCCTTCCCATATATATTTACTATCAACATTTCTGTGTCTTCACATAGAGTAAATACATATAGTTGTTTTTTCCTTTTTGTCAAGTTAAAGAATCTAATTCGCATATTTAGATTACTTTAGACTCTTTGCATGAATATAAACTGAGTTTATAAATAAATACTTTATAAAAATTTGAACTACATGCTTCAGATTCTTTTTATTCTTCTTTCTTGTCTTTTTTAAATAAAAGTTTTTATTCTGTTTTCCCCCATTAGCTTGTGGGTTATAAATTTTTATTTATTATGTTTTAATGGACAAGATAGAGATTTCAGCATGCATTCCTGACTTATTTCATTCTAAAATAATTACTTGTAGCATTTCCCTGACAGTACTAAGCAATTATAGCAGTTTAAGTCCATTTACCACCATCCCATCTTTTGTATTATTCTTGTCATGCGTTTTTAATTTTACTGATATTTCTATGCTCAGAGTGAATTATTTGTTTTTGCACAGTCAGTGCTCATTCATGCTAATGTACTTATTTCCCCTTTCTGATGATTTTTATCTCTTCTTACATTTCCATGTTTCCTTCCGGGATAATTTTCTTTCTGCCACAAAACTTCCCTTTAGTATTTCTTTTACTGTAGGCCTGTGGGCAACAAATTTTTTACTTTTGTCATAAATTGTTTTTGCTTCACCTTTATTTTCGAAGAATATTATCAGTGGGTGTATAATTCTAGGTTAGTGGTTTTTCTCTGCCAAAAGTTTAAAGATAACATTACATTGTGTTCTGGCTTTCATCATTTCTATTAAAAAGATAGCTATCAACCTGATTGTTGTTGTACTTTGAAATACAATGTGTCTTTCTTTTCTGGTTAATTTTATGGTTTTCTCTTTGTATTTGGTTTTCAGCAGATCTACTGTGTGCTGTGGACTGAGTTGTGTCCCCTTCCTCCGAATTTATATGTTGAAGCCCTAAGCAACAATATGATCATATTTGAAAATAAGGCCCTTGGGAGATAATTAGGTTTAAATGATGTCATGAGAGTGGGGTCCTCATGATGGGATTAGTGCCTTTATAATAAGAGACCAGACCTCACCAGGAATTGAATCAACCAGCACCTTGATCTTGGACTTCCCAGACTCCAGATAAATTTCTATTGTTTAAGCCACTGGTGGTATTTTGTTATAGCCGCCAAAGCAGACTAATACATTATGATATGCCTAAGTGTGGTTTTTTTTGCATCCATTCTATTTGTGGTTACAGAACTTCCTGCATCCATGAGTGATTAGAGTCTTTCATCAGTTTTGACAAATTCTCTGCCATCTGTCTTCAAATATAGCTTCTATTATATTCTCTTTTTTTCTTTCTTAAACTCCAGTTACCCATATATTGAAACTTTTCACTGTGTTCCATATGTACCTCATTCTCTTTTATGTATTTTACATCTTTTTTGTCTTTGTGTCAGTCTGAATCTTTTTTATTGTCTTTTTTTTCCAGTCATTAACTGTCTTTTCTGCTGCATCTCATCTGCTAATGTAATAACAATTTATATTGTTCTCATGATTTCACGGTTTAGCTAAGTAGTTTTCCTCTCCTTGGCCAGCTTGTCTGGGGCTAAATTGTCTATTATGGACTCACATATCTAAGGTTTTAGTTAGACCCAGCTGGGATGGCTCAGATGGCTGTGATGCATGGAGTCTCTCTCTCTTTGTGATCTCTCATCCTCAAGAAGGCTCACTCAGAATTTTTCTCATGACAGTCTCAGAGTTTATAGTAGCAAGAAAGGACAAGCCCAATCTGCAAATGCTTTCAAGCCCTGTTTGTATCACATTTGCTAATGTCCCATTGGCAAGAACATGTGACATGGCTAAGACCAAATTCAAGGGTAGAGAAATAGACTCTACTTTTTGCTAGAAGGTAGTGCAAAGAGTGTCCATCTTCTTCTAGCAATTTATCAACAAGATGGAGGATGGATTAATGAAAAACTGCCAGGGGCACGTGCCTGTTTTCTCTAAAGAAAGATTCCTGGAAGCTGCCAAAGGTCATTTTGCATCTCATTAGCCAGAACTTAAACACATGAGCATACCTATCTGCAACATAGACTGGGAAAAATAGAAAGCAGATGCCCAGCTAAAAGATACACTATTAATACTTTTAGAAGCAGAGGAGCATGAATTTTGGAGGACAGCTAATGATCTCTTCCACATTCATGTCCTTGCTTTCTCTTCCTTACCTCTTTTTCCTGGCCAATTTGGGGGCAATGCAAAGAAGAGACATGACAGGAAGTTCAGCCCATCCTACATCCCCTATTAAGTCAGAAGATAAATGGATGTTGGAGAAAAACATGGTCTAAAATGAGTCTGGGAGGCTGGGAGTGGTGGCTCATGCCTATAATCCTAGCACTCTGGGAGGTCGAGGTGGGAGGATCGCTCAAGGTCAGGAGTTCAAGACCAACCTGAGTAAGAGCGAGACCCCATCTCTACTAAAAATAGAAAGATATTAATTGAACAACTAAAAACATATAGAAAAAAAATGAGCCGGGCATGGTGGCGCATGCCTGTAGTCCCAGCTACTTGGGAGGCTGAGGCAGGAGGATCACTTGAGCCCAGGAGTGTGAGGTTGCTGTGAGCTAGGCTGACGTCATGGCACTCTAGCCCAGGCAACAGAGTGAGACTCTGTCTCAAAAAAAATAAATAAATAAAATGAGTCTGGGGATTTATGAACAAATTTAATTTGTCTGTCATATCTTACTAGTACTCTAAATTATAAGGAAGTTGAATTTGTAGGACTGCACTCTCTAATGCTTCCTTATATTCGGTATGATGTGACATGGAAGATATTTGGTGTGACTGTTATTATTCTTAGTCAAATTTTATAAAGATTTGGTGAGAAATCTGAATCAGACACTTGGGAGCTTGATGCTGCCACAAATATAAAAGCGGGTAACCTTACCCTGTGTGTTACATACCATGATAAGGACCATTTTTTTAAATTGGCTGCAGATTTCTAGCTTGCACTTCCTTCATTAGCAAAAGCAGTCCAAGCTCACGCAAGCCTAACTGATCTATTCTGGTTTGTTACCAGCCTGTGACTCAGGCAAGAGGCTGCATTTCTGTTTCCAATTAAGGCTTGATTAGCTCCTAGGCAAGAAACCTGGAGTGCAAGGCTGGCAATAGAGAAGTAGGAGGATTAAACCCGGTAGGGCAGAATGGAGAGCATATAGCAAACCCAGGTCATCCTTCATTTGAGTTTGCCCTGTGCCTGTGGCTCTGCCTCATAGTAGCAATAGGAAAAAACAGCAGATATAAATTTTCTAGATCTCCAGGGAGTCTCTGCATACCTCCTCACTCCTCCCTAGCCCATAAACCATTTATAAATGCTCCTGCCATGACCTAGAGGTGATACATGCTCAGAGACAAAGTTATATACAGGGAAAGGACATAGATTTTGAAATTAGACCCTTTAGATTTTAATGTGGGCCCTTGTACTCATGAGCTGAGCTACCTTGAAGCCATTCTCTGCCCTCACTGAGCCTGTTTCCTTACTGATGGAAAGGCCACAGTGAGGGCCAGTTGGCAGCATCAGCCCCCACTCTGGCATGGCACCAGTTGATATGAGCCGAGTCTCCACTCGAACTCTCTAGCCTGCTTCACTCATCCTCACTGGCTCCCTGGATATTTCCGGGATTTGAGTTTGCCAGCCCTGACTTGGCACAGGCACTAAGCCACTTACATTTCTGTATGGAAACTGAGAGCCTGATGAGTGAAGGAGCTGGCTGCAGCCACCTTTCTGTCTTAGTTCCATCAAGTTCCATCTTAAATATCCCCACTATCTATGTCCTGTGTATGTCCACCAGTGCAGAAACTGTGGGTGGGAAGAGGGTCAGTGATAAAAGTATTCCTGAAGGTTTATTCTAAGGGTGGTCACCAGACCAGGAGCATCACCATTATGTTTGTTAAAAATGCAAATTCTTAGGCCTCTTTGAAACACTGGTAGAGTCCAGGAATCTGTGTTTCAGCCAACACTTCAGGTTGTTCTAAGGTGTGTTGAAGTTTGAGAACCAGCGTTGAAAGGAAGGACCAGAGAGAACACAGGCCCAAATTGATGGCCTCCTGCCTGGGAAATGGGACAGCAAAAGGACTCTGGTGTGCATGGTGTGCACACCAAGGGTTGTGGGTAGCCTTTTGCAAAGCTCACAGGTATCTCAGGAGGAGACCCACTGAGGACCATGAGCAGCACCAGAGCAGGAATTGCCTAGTTAGAAACTGCCTTGGTGGCCTTTACCCTCTCTCCTGATTGTTTCTGCCCTTTATTGCCCAACATTGAAAATAGCTGAATTTCAGCAAGCACAACACAGTAATTCTGGCTTGTACAGAAGCCTAGAAGGGAACTTTCTTTAATAAATACAATGAGAAAAGCGGGCAGGCACAGCAATGAAAAGGTGGGGAGAAGGGACAGTGATGGAGTAACAGCATGAGCCACTCTTGACTTCCCAGTTGGTCCACATACTTGGTCGACTTCCCAAACCACAGAACACTGGTCACCAAGTCACAAATCACTCTACGGAGCAATGCGACATCTCAGCATCTGAAGAGAGGGGTACACTGGGCACAAGGGGCTTGAGTCCTGGTCCGGGCGCTCCACTGCCCAGACATGAAGTCCATCTGCCCTGGTTCCACTAAAGCAAAATGGTGGTAATGTTCAAAATATTAGTTGAATTCCTTCAATGGATCTATTTTTAGTATGATGACATACTAGATACTTCACAGATCACCACCATTCACTTCAGAACACCTAGATCTTAAAGAAAACTTACTTTTTGGATTGCTGTGCTTACAGGAAGTAGGGAACATCTCCAAAGAGTGGTCTCTCCTAAAAAAAAAAAAAAAAAAATCATGAACCAGAACCAGAGCTGGGAGCACTGAGTAGTGAATAGGTTGAAGGAACAAGGTTGCCCTGAGGATAAATGTTGAGAGCAGCACTGTGATTTGCAATTGTGATATGAGACCTTGGGCCACAGCCAGGAAGGAGAGCTGAACAAAAACATCTGCATCACTCTAAGCCAGTAGCAATCCTCTGGCCCTCCCAGCAAAAGCAGCTACACATTGTCCCAAAAAGTTTACATAGCTGTAAAATAGAGTCTCCCTGTGCCCCATGCATCTTCCTTTCCAGGATTTTTGCATCTGTTCTCATGAGCTTATTTTATAGATAAATTTTATATTGTGGTATCAAACTGCACCATGATTTCACAGATTGTTTTGAGAAAGATCAACATTTTTACAACATTGAGTCTTCCTGTGTATAGACAGCATGTGCCAGGAAGCATTGTCTTTAGGTACAACAGTTTCTCATCCCTAATGTAGGTCACCACTGTGCATGTCAAAGATGCACAGTGTCAAAGATGGCTTTGGTGAAGTTAGCCAGGCTGACATGATGCGGGGGAGTTGTTTTAACATGTTACTAAAACTGAAAGACATTCCATTTAAAGACCACTTATTCTGGTCATCCAATGGGCCAGGCACTACATTATATGCTGTTGTGGAGGGTACAAAGATGAGTGAAAACTTATTAGAATAAGTACTATCAAAAAAAAAAAAACCCGGAAAATAACAAGCAATGGCAAGGATGTGAAGAAATTGGAACCTTTGATCACTATTGGTAGAAATGTAAAATGGTACAGTCACTTGTGGAAAACAGCATGGTGGTGCCTCAAAATATTAAAAATATAATTACCGTATGATCCATTCATTCTACTTTTGGGTATATACCCCAAAGAATTGAAAGCAGGGTCTCTAAGAGATATGTGTACATCCACGTTCATAGTGGCATTATTTATAATAGCCAAAAGGTGGAAGCAACCCAAGTGTCCACTGACAGATGAATAGACAAAATGTGTTATATACGTACAATGGACTATTATCCAGCCTTTAAAAGGAAGGACACTTCAACACATTCTACAATACGGATACACCTTAAAGACAGTATGATAGGTGGAATAGGCCAGTCACACAAAGGCAATATTGTATGATTCCACTCATATAAGGTACCTAGAAAAGTCAAATTCATAGAGACAGAAAGTAGGATGGTGGTTGCTAGAGGCTGGGGGAAGGAGAAGAATGGGGAGATGTTGTTGAATGGGTAGACAGTTTCAGTTTTGCCAGATGAAAAAATTCTGGAGATCGGTTGTACAACAATGTGAATGTACTACCGAAGTGTACACTTAAAAAACAGTTAAGATGGTAAATTTTATGCTATGTGTGTTTGATCACAATTAAAAATAAAAAATGATAAAATTTAAAAATAACAGATGAGTGAGAAAATGTCTGAGTGCTCAGAGAACTCAGTGGGGGAAGAACAATGGCAGGAGGCTCAGGACACAGGCCAGCAGGCCAGTCCCAGATGTCTACAGAGGACAGCTGGATGACATGGCCCTCCCCTCATGGAGGACCAGGAGACAGGGTGCTTAGGGAAGGACAAGAGGCAAACAGAATAATGGTCAGAAGAGGCTGCCTCGAAGTACAGGCCAAAGACCATAACAACAGTTATTTTGTTATTTGGTATGTTCATGGACTTCCTGAGACAGAAAAATCACTGCTGATTTATGAATTTCCTCCCTTTCTTCTTCCCTGTGTTTGCCCTCACAAGTCTCGGTTAGGTGCCTTGACTCTGGCCTGATGTCTGACCCACGCTGCAGCTCTGGCCCAGCTCTGGCAGCACCCACAGCTTTAGGGTGCCCAACTCACATTTCCCCTGCTCCAGAGGCTTCCTTCCATCTCAGAAAGTCGCTTTAGTAATTACAATGAACCAAAAGCATATATTGGAAGCCTGCAGGAACTGCAGAGTTGACAATTAATTGGAAGCATGGATGTTGGCATTAACCATCCAAAGAAATCCATAAAAATGTATCTAAATATAATCTAAATATTGGACAAAGAGGCTGAAATGCTTTCAGTAGAATTCCTGCAAAATCATGACCTATGATGTCAACCTTTGCATCCCTGAACCAACAGTAGTTCATATATGTAAAAAAGCCAATCTTAGTAAAGTTTTTTTTGTTTTGGGAAATATATTTATTATAAAAATATATTATTTATGTTAACATCAAATGGGTTTGTTATTATTTTATTTTATTACTTTTTAATTACTGTGAGCACACAATTGTATATCTTTATAGCATACATGTGATGTTTTGATACAGGCATACAACATGAATTAATGGAATCAGAGTGATCAGGGTATCCATCACCTCAGGCATTTATCATTTCTTTGTGTTAGGAGCATTCCAATTCCACTCTTTCAGTTATCTTAAAGTGCACTATAACTTATTGTTACCTATAGTCACCCTGTTGTGCTATCAAATATTGTTCATTCTATCTAACTATATCTTTTAACCCATTAACCATCCCCACTTTATCCCCACCTCCTTGCTACACTTCCCAGCCTCTGGTATCCATCATTCTACTCTCTGTCTCCATGACATCAATTGTTTTTAATATTTAGCTCCCACATATGAGTGAGAACATGTGAGATTTGTCTTTCTGCGCTTGGCTTATTTCACTTGACATAGTGTTCTCCTGCTCTACCCATGTTCTTGCAAATGGCAGGATTTCATTCTTTTTTGTGGCTATACAATATTCCATTGTGTATATGTACCACAACTTCTTTATCCATTTATCCACTGATGGGCACTTAGGTTGATTCCAAATCTTGACTATTGTGAGTAGTATTGCAATAAACATGGGAGTATAGATATCTTTTTGATATACTGATTTCCTCTCATTTGGATATATACCCAGCAGTAAGATTGCTGGGTCATATGGTAGTTCTATTTTTAGGGTTTTTTTTTTTTTTTTGGTTTTAGTTTTTTGAGGAACCTCCACACTGTTCTCCATAGTGATCATGATAATTTACATTCAATGTTCCCCATTTTCCACAACCTTGCTAGCATTTGTATTGCATGCCTTTTTAAAATATATATTCATAATATATTTATCCTTGTGTGAAAAGATACATAGTTCTGATATGTACATCCATGGATATTTGCAAAAATATAAAGAATAATAATGTGATTGCACTAGTTTGCAATCCCACCAGCAATGTAGGAGTGTTCCTATCTCTCTGCATCCATAAAGGCCATTCTCACTGGAGATAAGTGATATCTCATTGGGGTTTTGATTTGCATTTCCCTGATGATTACAGATGTTGAGCATTTTTTCATATGTTTGCTGGCCATTATTCTGTCTTCCTTTGAAAAGTTTCTGTTCATGTCCTTTGCCCACTTTTTGATAGGGTTGTTTGATCTTTTCTTGCTGATTTTCCTGAATTCTAAATAGATTCTAGTTATCAGCCCTTTTTCCGATGTGTAGCGTGCGAAAATTTTCTCCCATTCTGTAGGTTGTCTGTTTGCTTTTGTGACAGTTTCTAAACTAGTGCAACCTCTGTGGAAAGCAATATGGAGATACCTTACAGAGATACAAGTAGAACTACCATTTGATCCAGCAATCCCATTACTGGGCATCTATCCAAAAGAACAAAAGACAGTCTATGAAAAAGACATCTGCACTGGAATGTTTATAGCAGCACAATTCACAATTGCAAAGATGTGGAAACAACCCAAGTGCCCATCAATACATGGTGGATTAATAAAATGTGGTGTATGTATACCATGGAGTACTATTCAACTATAAGAAACAACGGTGATATAGCATCTCTTGTATTATCCTGGATAGAACTGGAACCCATTCTACCAAGTGAAGGATCACAAGACTGGAAAAATAAGCACCACATGTACCACCAGCAAATTGGTTTCACTGATCAACACCTAAGTGCACATATAGAAATAACATTTATTGGGAGTTGGGCAGATGGGAGGGGGAGGAGGGGATGGGTATATACATACATAATGAGTGTGATGCGCACCATCTGGGGGATGGACACGCTTGAAGCTCTGACTGGGGGAGGGGAGGAGGGACAAAGGGAACATACATAACCTAAACATTTGTACCCCCATAATATGCATAAATAAAAATAAATAAATAAGTAGAATAATAAAGTGAAATAAAAATGTATATGTAAAAATAAATCCAACCCCTTCTACTCACACAAACAAGTCAACTCAAACAACTAGCTTTGTCTCTTACACTGGAGAGCTTCACACCCACAGAAACTAGGAACTATATCTATAAAAACAGATTTCATGTGCACTGTAATAAAGATGTATAGTTTTCATTATCTAAAGGAATATGTAACTTGGAAATTGATGGATAAACATGAAAAGACAAAAACCCTATCATTTACATATGTGTAAAGGTATGAACTTTGGGCACTATCACCAATTGCTTTAGATTTTTATTCAGGCAGGATGTAAGAAGACGTGGGTGCATATATATGTGTGTGTGTGTATTATGTTTCTGAATATATATACACATAAACACATTAACGTAGATTGTTATAGATTTTATGGATATACATACACAAGATAGAGGTGATTAAAAAGACATATCTATATGTATATATAGAAATAGCTATATATTCAAGTGTATATGCAAGAGAAAACAACCAAAACACATGCTCACAGAAACTCAGGGACACAGAGAAACACACCTACAGTCACCAACAGAATCCCTCCATTTTCATCAGCGACCCTTGGGCCGTCTTGCCCCCTGGCTGTAATGAGGGGAACTCAAGGGTTTAGAAGAGTTCTTTACTGACTGTTCCACAGGATCTCTGCTGACTCAAAACACCTGGCCAAAGACCTTTAGGGAGAGCCAGCCCAAGTTCCAGCACCATCTGAGAGCAGAGCAGCCCAGTTCTCCAAACTAGTCATGAGAATAGGTGCTCATTATTTACCCAACAAAAATGGGGTCATACTACTAGTGTGCCAGTTGGAGTGACTGAAGATGCTCTCAAAGGAGAAGAAGAGCTAGCTTTTAGCCCTCAGGAGGTGTGTGAAGCAGTGTTCGTTTCAGTGGCATCAGATGGCATGGAAGCCGAGTCCACTGGCTCCAAACCAGCACAGCTGCAGGAAGTGCCCAAGGACTGCAGCCTTTGGGGCCTGACTGCCTTACAAATTTAGTCCAGGCCACAGGCTGTTTTTTATCAGCTAGTGGTGGGGTTAGCCGGAACTCAGGTTTCAGGGCTGATCTAAATGCTCTCTTCATGGGCACCGGCAGAATTCTGCCCTGTGCTGTGCTCCCCTGTGCCAGGGTGGCCCTGAGTTTTAATGCAAAGTCCCACAATCACTTCACTCTCCCTCCCCTGGGCACACGGATTCTCTCCCCACTCAGCCTGTTGGCATGGCACAGCCGGGGCATAGGGGAGGGGTGGCATAGGCAATGCAAGTCTGTCTTTCCTGCCGTCTTCAGTGACTCTTTCATTGATAAAATGGTAAAATGAAGTAGTATGATCGCTCATCTGATTTTTGGCACTTCTGAAGGTGCTTGCTTGTATAGATACTTGTTGAATTTTATGTATGTGCAGAGGGACGATCGCTAGAGGTTTCTATTTGGCCATCTTGCTCCACTTTCTCCTACTGTCATTTGAAAATGAATTAATATATACACATTTTTAATGTCTTGCTGCTAATCTGTAATATGGTAAATATCAATATATGTAGTCTATATAAAGAAACTCTTTTTGCAGTCTTCAATAACTTATAAGAATTAACACAGTCCTGAGACTAAAAGTTTGGGGAACCACTGGTGCAGAAATTCTCCAGGACAAAAGGGCAAATGCAAGCATTGGCCAAAGTGTCCAATGTTCAGGTGATTATTCCCCAGATTACACCGGCTGTGAACAGAAGAGGACAAACTCATGATGTCGCAAAAGTCCACCGCGGGCCCACAATGGGGTAGTGCAGCAGGCTCTGTTTGTGATGGTCACACATTCACATCACACATTAGTACGTGCTCACACACACTCACACAAACTTGCACACACGCACATGAAGTCTGCTCATCTTCCTCGCCCTATTGATTTGTGCAAGCTCAAACAGACCTAGTTTTACTCCTAAAGACAGGAAAAAGGACCTTGTTTTCCCATCATCTTTCAAAACAGAACCACCAAGCAATACTAATTTTGAGCCTACTAGCGATAACTTAAAAGTTAGATGAAGTTTACTTGGAGAGCAGGTCTGTGTCTCATTCCTGTCCAATATTCCCCAACAGCTTCCAGCAAGTGCCTTTATATAAAGAAACAGTTTGCCGAGAAATATAGTAGTGTAAATTATATTATAGGGAAGCCGTTTAACTTATTCAACAGAATAACTTCCTATAAGTATTCTTAAACTAAGAATTTTATAGAAAAAAATTGAATGCTAATTATGTCAGCCTTAATCTATTTCTTAATGCATTTCCACAAGTTCTACCCACTTCTTTTTTTTTTTTTATTTGAAAACTTTTTTTTATTGTGGCAAAATAAATATAACAACATTTTCCACGTTAGCAGTTTTTAAGTATATAATTCAATGGCATTTATTATATTCACAATGTTGTGCAACCATCACTACTATCTATTTCCAATTTTTTTTGACCTCAGACGATAGCTCTGTACCCCTTAAGTAATAACTCCCCCCAGCCCTGGTAACCTCTAATCTATTTTCTGTCACTATGAATTACCCTATTCTAGAAATTATAGATGGAATCATACAGTTATTTGCTAAAAGAATAGTATTCATTTTATTCTAGAAAGGCTTTAAAAATAAGTTTGTTTAAATAATATTTTTATCTTTTTTTTTTTGGTTACATTTTATATCTTTGCCTCTCCCTAGCAAGGGTCAGAGGTATGCCCCTCCCCTCCACAATGCTCACCACATCCCTCAGATGTGGGTCTGTCCCCCCAACCCCCGAATACCTGGTGAACACCACCACCATTTGAGCATCGTAGTGTTAATCAGTCAGTACCAATTTGATGGCGAGTACATGTGGAGCCCATTCTTCCGATCTTGTGTCAGCTCACTTTGGATAATGGGCTTAAGCTCAATCCAGGATAAAATAAGCGGTGCTAGCTCATTGTCGTTTCTTATAATTGAGTAATACATATACCAGATTTTAATAATCCAATCATGAATTGACCGGCACTTGGGTTGTTTCCACGTTCTTACAATAGTGAATTGTGCTGCCATAAACATTCGGTCTACCCACTTCTTTAAAGATACAGAATAATTCAGGTTTTCTCTAGTTCTGCTTCTGTTGCAGAATTGGTGCAATTTCTATGTTTGCACATCTCATTCATCTTCAGAAAAAGGTATTGAGCCCTTACCTTCATCCTCCATTACTTCCACATCAGCTATTACTCTGCTGTGTGAAAACTTCCTGGGATCCCATTGCCGCCAAGTCAATAAAGCAATTCCACATAAGGAACAGATGGTGAGAGAGTTGGCCAAGACGTGGAGAAAACTCATCAGATAAATGTTTTCTTCTTTACTACTCTTTTCCTCCTCCACAACTGTCTTCTTAATGAGTAAAAGTGAAAGATGAGTACTATTAGATCAGTTTCCAACAAAAACCATTGCCAGGCCTCTGAGAATATGGCTTCCCATGGCTCTGCTCACGAGAACAGGACTCATTCCCTCAGTGCAAGGGTGGAATACAATGTCTTCTTGCACCACGGAGAGCTTGGAAGTCAACACCACCCTTTTATTAATATTTGTTAAAGTAATAGCAACCGCTTATGTTCACAGAGCACTTACCATGACAACTGGAAAATTAAATACCTTTCATACATCCCCCAAAACTCATAAAGGATTTACCTATGATCATTCTCACTTTTCAAAGGAGGAAACAGAGACTAATGGAAGTTTGGGAACTTGCCCAAAATAAGCGAAAGAGCCCCGTCTTCCCATACTCCAACCATTAACCATCATGCAACTCAGCTTCTCTTCTTCCAGCACCGGGACACTAACATTGCAATCCATCAACAGTTTCTGTGTTCAGAGTCTGATTCAACTAACTCACTAGGCACTTGTAAATAAATCAACGTAATTTATTGTAAATGGGTTGGGTTACGTTGTAAATGGGTTAATATACATCACTGTTTAACTCTAAATATAAATATAAGTAACCTTCTCAGGTCATATTAGCTTCATCTGAAATATGTTTGTGAAGACTGACAGATTTGTATAAGATCATATAGCTAGGAAGTCACACTGAATGTTTTATAGAGTTAGGCCTTCGCTGTCCATCCCTGGTGGACTTGGAACCTGGATAAAAGGGCCACCTCCACACTCTCCCAGCCCTTTGACACCATCAGCCACAGGAACCATGGGAGCAGATTGGCTGGGACAATGCTCCTGGCGTCTCTCCTCACCAAGCCCCAAACAGGACTCTGGGGCTCTGAATCTGAGTCAGCCCTCTTGCCCATACCCTTTTATTCCAGATGTTTCCTGAGGGGCAGCACCTTCAGGTAGTGAGCTGCCGTCCAGGTGGGGAGTAGGTGGGGATCAGGAGGCCTGGCAATGGAAGAAAGGAGTGAACTGGCCCCAGTTGCAACACAGAACTGCCCTTTGCCAGTCTCTCTGTCTCCCCCTGGCGCCAGGGCAGGGAGTAGTATCTATGCCCTTCTCACAAAGGAGAGACATCAAACATCTGTGAACATAGGCAACATTTACAAAGTCATCAGGGAAAATGCACTGTGCCCTGGCATTGCCCCATCAACCTGCACATTTTTTCCCACTCTCATTTCCCTTTGCTCCAACTCTCTTTTGTTTTTCTTCTTTTTTTTAATTTTTTTTGTTTCCTTTTATTATTTTGTGTTTCCCATGTTTCTCAAACTGCCCTGAAATCTCCTTTGTGAACAAGATAAGAAATAGAACAAATGAGAAGAAGGAGGAAGATTCCCCTTGCATCCTGGCCTACTCCAAACTCATGCTTCCTCATCTCCTCAGAGAAACATCTTGGAGAGTCAGAAAGGGCCTGTCCCTGGAATTCCCTGCCATTGGAGGAAATAGCTGGAGATGAATCCAGACATTTGCATCCTTTCAGGAACTCAGCCACAGAGTGCTCAAGAAACTTGTTTCTGGTAGCCCAGCTAGGAGGAATCTGCCCAGAACAGGGGCATCCAGGACCTTCTCTGGACCTGGAAACTTGTGGCCTTGGATGTTGGAAGCATATGTGTGATTGACTGTCTCTGGATTTCCTAATCAAGTTGTCCCAGCTGAAGAACATCTGAAAGTTGAACACGAATTTGGTACTTCTCTGAGCACGAGTATCTGCAGGAAATGTGTGGCCATCTATTAGGTCTATTGTGCCAAAGAAAGCTTGCTTGGTTTCTTCTCCTCTGCCAACAACAAAATGTACTGTCAGTACAAAACAGTCTTTGGGGAGAGAATGCCTTGTGCACTCAAGGCAGAAATCCTGTAATGGGCAGGGCTCTCGGCCAAGACATATTTGAATAGTGTTGATAATAGCGTGTGCACCTTTGTTTCCCCATTGCAGCATTCTTTGTAAGCAGAGATCCTGCCAGCTGGGCAGGAAGCCACAGTCCACACCACATTTTATGGAGAGGGAGGTTGAAGTGCGGCATACTCCTCCAGGGCACTAATCAAGGTCAAACCCATGATCTATGATAGAAGTCACCTCCTTCTGTAAGGCGGTATCCTACTTATGCTCCAAGGACACCTGCCTTCAGACCATGCAAGTGCCACATTTACTCTGTGACATGACTCACTCTGCAAATGTGCTTATTTGAAGAATCCTGTGATAAGTCCTTAAAATGAAATATTCTACTGTAAATTACACCTACCCACATACATACAATGTACAACTACCCAAGGGAGGTACTTCCTTCCTCCCTCACAGCCATCCCTTTCTTACTTTTTCACTATTTATCACTTCTGGGATCACAAAATTCCAAATGGAGACTCTAACAGGCTTGGTCAGCTGTCATTAGGTACCTTGGATACCTTTTGGTCCATAGGGAAAGAATCCTATGCTTGGTAGGTTTATGTGGGACTACATCAAACAAAAAGTAGCAATGTCAAAACTAGGAATAAAAGTAGACCCATGTCCCTTCTTCTCTTTCTTTTTCATACCTGGACAGCTAGACATGGCCAGGTTGTCACGGTGAGTCTCTTATGGAAGTTGAGTTTTCCCTTGAGATTAATTAACAGAATTAAATACCAGAATATTGAATATTGAGCCAGGCCCATGCAGCATCTTACAGGGGTTCTAATGAGCATTAAAAGCTATGCTACTCAGGTCGGCAGAATCTACATTGTTAAAATGTCTATACTACCCAATGTGATCTACAGAGTCAATGCAATCCCTATTAAAATACCATCATCATTTTTCACGCATATAGAAAAAATAATTTTACACTTTGTATGGAACCAGAGAAGACCTCGTATAGCAAAAGCAATCCTAGGCAATAAAAACAAAATGGGAGGTATCAATTTACCAAACTTCAAACTATACTACAAGGCTATAGTAATTAAAACAGTTTGTTACTGGAACAAGAACAGGGACATTGACCAGTGGAACAGAACAGAGAACCCAGATATAAAACCATGCTCATATAGCCGTTTAATCTTTGACAAAGCAGACAAAAACATACACTGGGGAAAAGAATCCTTATTCAATAAATGGTGCTGGGATAACTGGGTAGCCACATGTAGAAGACTGAAACAGTATCCACACCTTTCACCTGTCACAAAAATCAACTCACGCTGGGTAACAGACTTGAACCTTAGGTGTGAAACTATTAGAATTCTAGAAGAAAACATTGGAAATACTCTTCTGGACATCAGCCTAGGCAAAGAATTTATGAAGAAGGCCCCAAAGGCAATCACAGCATCAACAAAAATAAATAAATGGGACCTGATCAAATTAAAAAGCTTCTGCACAGCCAAAGAAACTGTCACAAGAGCAAACAGACAGCCTACAGAATGGGAGAAAATTTTCGCAAGCTACACATCTGATAAAGGGCTGATAACTAGAATCTATTTAGAACTCAGGAAAATCAGCAAGAAAAAAATCAAACAACCCTAGCAACAAGTGGGCAAAGGACATGAACAGAAACTTCCCAAAGAAGACAGAACAATGGCAAATATATGAAAAAATGCTCAGCATCTCTAATCATCAGGGAAATGCAAATCAAAACCAAAATCAGATATCACTTATCCTCAGTAAGAATGGCCTTTGTCAAAAAGTCCCAAAACAATAAATGTTGGTGTGGATGCAGAGAGATAGGAACACTCCTACACTGCTGGTGGGACTGCAAACTAGTGCAACCTCTGTGGAAAGCAATGTGGAGATACCTTAAAGCATACAAGTAGATCTACCATTCGATCCAGCAATCCCATTACTGGGCAT